>JASANW010001336.1:0-70761 GCA_030849725.1 Trypanosoma boissoni
CGTCGCATCAACATGATGCGTGCGGGCGTATTGCTGAGGAGCTGCCATTGCTAATAGGTCCTAGGGGAAAGTGTACAAAATAATCACAAAAAGAAAAAAAATAGGGGAGAAAAAGTGAAGGAAAGTAAAGCAATAATACGTAAAGGAGAAAGTCAGATGGAAAGGGCACTAGTTAGTCTATCAAAACACAAAAATTACTGGAAATACAATATACATATATATATATATATATATATACGTGTGTGTGTGTGTGCTGATTCTTTTTTTTTTTTCCTCTCTCTCTCCCCCACTCTATCTCTCTCACACAAGTACACACATACAAAAAAAAAAAAAAATAGACTCTATTCCTTTCACCACTTGGTAAGCTCCATCAAAAAAAGCAAAAGATGCATATGCACAGAAACACAGGCACCAATATACAAACGTCAAACAAAAATACAATGCCCACCGCAAAGAAAACTAAATCAAGACTTTTCCTGTCTCGGCCTTCTATAAACTTCCCTACATTTTTGAGCCATCCTCAAAATTTTCCCTCGTTTCGTCTACCGTCGACATCATTGGCGGCGCCGACCCACCAACCTGCGATCGCGTCAACGGAGTCGGCGCTCGAAGTGCGGGCGTGGGCGCAAAGATATCGGACCGCAGTGGTTTGCTGCGAGTGCCCGGGGCGTCCTGCGGGAGTGTGAGTGGCGTCTGCGGGCGACTGGCGCTCGAGCCAAAGCCGCGCTCCGGCGCAAACTCCGGCGACTGGCTCCGACTCTGGTCAAACGGGGACTCCTCCATCATCTCCTCCGAAATAAGCGGCTTGAGCGGGTCGGGCTCACATAAATGCAAGAAGGCCGCAATTCCACTGAGCAAAAGGATGAAAAAGGTAAAGAAGTACAGGAAAAAAAACTCGATAAACGGTGTTGCATAATCCAATCGCGTGTTGCGCAAACCACAGGTGCTAATATAGGACTTCAGCAAAAGACCCTCCTCATTCACCATAAAGGTATATACGATGCCAATAACAGATAATATTAATTCCCACATCATCACCGTGTCCTTACGAAAGACAAAAAAATGGTAACGCAGCATGTGCTTTCGCATCCCCACAAAAGTGCGATTAATACAACAGACTAATATATATCCAGCAGTTACTCCAAACAAAAAACGGATGTTCGTGGCACAACGGCTTGCTATGTATGCAATGTTGTCCTTACCAATAGAGTAGTTCACATTTGAGAAAAACCCATACCGTTCGGATACCGGCAACGTACAATCAGGAGTCAATGCATTCATATTTATATTCAGTGTGGAAGAAAGAAAAAAACTAGTGCTCAAGGAATGCGCTGTGTTCCGGTATATGCGAGCAAATGTCATGATATAACAAGCTATCTGCAAGAAAGCGTTTAAGAGATAAACCCGCGTGAGCCACTTCTCTCCTCTTGTGCGCTTTATTTGAGCCATGTGCTGAATTTCGCTGTAAACTTGCATTGTAGCACCGGGGTTTAACAGGACTATTTTCTCTTTTATTTTTTTTCGTCTCTCTCTCTCTCTCTCTCTCTCTCTCTCTCTCTCTCTCTCTATGTGTGTGTGTGTTTTGTGTATGTACAATTTCTTTGTTTTACAAATTCGCCAACTTACACTCTAGCAATCAATAATTGAAACAAACAGCAACAGTAATAAAAAACAAAAACGAAAGAGGGGAGATAAGAGAGAACAAAAAGGAAAAAAAAAAAAGAATAATTAAAATTTATAAATACATTATAACAATAAAGCTGTCAAAAAAAAAAAAAAAACATTTAATAAACTCGGCACGCTAAAAATAAAAAAAGGAAGCATATCAGCGAAGACACGCATCAGTGTCCCTCCTTAATCAAGCGGCAGAGCCTGCCCAACCTAAACGGTATTAAGAATACTGATGGCATTTTCATTTAAAAGAAACAAAAAAAAAAAAAAGGAAAGAGGCCACGCATTCTGTGATTGTCTAATATGCGCATTAGAAACATCTGTTGAACCCAATTCCAGGCGAAGTGCTGGGGAAGTGCCGCAGTGATGATTTGACAACTTACACATTTTCCCCCAATTGAGAGTGAAACCCTGCGCAAGTCTTCTTCACTCATTACTCCTCCCAACATTACTCAGACCACACACACCCTCTACACCTTTTTTTTTTCCTTTTCTTATTATCCCAGAGTATGTCTATATTTCATTTCTTTCTTTTTTTTTCTTTAATTCGGCATGTCCCCCCCCCCCCAATTTCTCAATCCTAACTTTTTTCTTGTGTGTTTGTGTACTCCTCGCTTCATCCCCTCCTTCGCATTCCTCCCCAAGTCTTAGTCTACGCATTTGGGGAAAGAACGAATGCGCTGTATCTATTCATCATTGTCTTTATCTTTTCCGCGGTTGCATTAACCTTCCCATTCACACATATACATACACAAACACACACACATGTTCTCCACTTTTATTGAACACAGCTTTCCGAGCAACAGATACTCTTTGGTAATCTTACGCGCGCGAAAAGGGGGAAAAAAAAAAGAAAGGAATAATATCAAGAGACAGAGTGCAACATATAGAAGAAGAAAAAAAAAAAAAACAAGTTATTGAAGGAAAGCACAGTAGACAGGTTTTCCCTCTTTTAAAAAGTTAGTTGTTTGCCTCGCTTTTCGCTTCTCATTTACGGTTTCTTGCATCATATAATCTTTTTTTTTTGTTTTTTGTTTTTTCTTCTTTTTTTTTCTTTGTTTTTTTTTTTTTTGTCCTCTTCCACCATCGCTACGTAATTGTCCGTTCCCTTTTTTTTTTTTTTTGCGTGCATTACTGGTTCATGTACTGGCTCTGCTTCAGCTGATCTGCGATGTCTGTGAGTTCTTGCACCTGCATCTCAAACCGATCTTGCACATCCTTCATAATGCCATGATCTGTGTACTTGCGATTCTCACGCTTGATTTCCTTTTCCTCCTCAGTAAGAAAGGCCACCGTCAGTCCCTTGGTTCCAAAACGACCCGCGCGGCCAACACGATGAAGGTACGAATCAGCGTCTGACGCCATATCAAACTGCACGACAAGGTTGATACGATCAATATCCACACCACGACCAAAAAGATCCGTTGCAACGATGATACGGGTGTGATTTGCCTTGCAGCTTTCGTACACACGAAGACGATTAGACTGTTCCATTCGAGAGTGGATCGCCATGGCGGGGAATTTCAGTGACTGAAGTTGGCGACTCAGGGCCTCGCAGCGCTCCACAGAAGAAGTAAAAATAATGGCCTGATTGAATTCCACAGCGTCTAAGATATCGCACAGCTTACGAACCTTCTGGGCCTCTGTTACGTTTACAAAGTATTGCGCAAGGCCGTGAAGCGTAAGCTTAGCACGCTGGTCCACATAAATCTCCGTGGGGTTATTCATAAACTTTTTCGACACAGTGCGGAGCTCATCTGTCATGGTGGCAGAGAACATCATTACTTGCTTTTCTTTAGGGGTCTTGAGAAAAACTACCTGCACGTCTCGGCGCATCTTAATGTCCTCTAAGCAGCGGTCAAACTCATCCACGACAAACCACTTCACGCGTGACACGTCGAGGGCCTTGTGTTCGATGAGAGAACTGAGTCGTCCCGGGGTTCCCACGACAACCGCGGGAACCTCTTTCTTGAGCTGTTTCACGTCTTCATCCTCCGGAATGCCGCCAAAGAAAACACCAGTGGTGCAGTACGGTAGGTACTTGTTAAAGCGCTTGAACTCCTGTTGGATCTGATAGGCCAGCTCACGTGCGTGGACGACAACGATTGCTTGGCAGTGCGGCTTTTGGCCATCTGCAACCTTCTCAATCTGCTCCAAAAGCGCAAAGACGAACACGGCGGTCTTACCCATACCAGATTTCGCCTGCGCAAGGATATCCGCTCCAAGCATGGCCTGAGGCAGCGCCTGGTGCTGGATCTCACTCGGGTGTTCAAAGCCGTTTTCGCGAATGGCGTTCGCGAGCTCACTCTTGAGGCAAAAGTCCTGAAACCCGCCAAGCGCGACTGCGCTGTGGGTCCCCATGCCCACCCCAATGTGCTGCTGCGCGGAGACGACAGGCACCCTCACGTCATCGCCATCGAAGTCAGCCAATTCACTGCTCATCCTTGCGTTCTCTTCCTCTTAATTAAACACCTTTGTGAAACCATAAGGTGTAAAGACATGATATATAAAAAAAAAAAAGGAAAAAAAGAAAAATTATTACAAGTAAGTGACAAAGTAACACAAACGACAAAAAAATAAAAATAAAAAACAATGCGCATGAGCAGCGAGTAACAACGGCATTTCATACAGCAGTTTTACTAAAATAATAATAGCTCAAGGAACAGTAGAGGAGCCATAGCAGTAAATGATTGTCCCATTATTAAAACAAGGAGAAATGAGAAAAAGAAAAAAAAGTGTTTATGGGAAGAACCAAAAGATCATCAAGATAAACCGTATACGTGTTACAGAGCATGTTTTTTTGTTTTTTTTTCGTTTTACATATATTATTGTTCCTTTTTAGCCTTATAAAATATAGAAGTCCAGCCCATGATTTTTTTTTTTGATTTGACAGATTTTTCAAGTAAGACCCTGGCAAGTGCATAGTTAACTTAACTCACAGCAATATACTGTATATATATATATATATATACTTCCATTGTACTATACCAGAAACTCCACACTGTATCCTACAATCTGCATTTTACGCAAAAAGAAAGTTACTCCTCTTCGACCGTGTGAGCTGCAGCTTGTTTTTTGCGAAACTCTTGAGCTTTTTTTAGCTGCGAGTAGTCACCGATCTGGTGCTCCAATTCTTCAGGAACGTAGTAGAAGCCTCTCGAGGCGTTTATCTTTCGATCATGACAATAGCAAATGAGTAGCGAACTTGTCACTGTGCCGTAAACGTAAAAAGAAACGCAGCTGACAATATAGGCTTGCACTCCTACCAAAATTATTGGAAGTACCTTTAATTCCACATTGGGGGCAATATAATCAATGCCACAGAGAAAGTATGCCGACACACAGCAACCACAAATAATCGTTAATTTACCCAAAGAAATGATAAATTCAACCATGCAATGAACAAAAATGATATCCGAGGCGTACTGTACAAGATAAGAAATGGCAGTAAGGCCAGAAACACAAAAATTGTTGGAACTGATACACATCATGATGTAAGCGTAGTGATTAAAAACCGAGAGAACACGCTCAAAGCACGCTAGAAAGCAGCCCAGATAACATGCCATGCAAGCCAGTAATTGATTATCGCCGAGAGCCAACTTCGCTTTTTTTGCAAAATATAATAAAAGAAAGCGGATGGTTTGAATTATTGCTACCAGCATTGAGCCAAAGGCGATGGTCCCAGTATGATAAATTAAAGTCCATAGAGTCGCTTTGCATATGCTTCCAAAGGGTACGCGCTTCGCACTGGTCTCAACATCAGAGAAATACCAAAACATGGACACAAAGGCAATGATAGTAAAGCACGCAGCACTGAGGAAAGCCACAATCCAAAGACACCCGAAGAGATCACCTATCATCAAGTAAAAAAACAAATCCTTCACCTTGACGCTCTGCGAAATCACACGATAGAAAGCTGTACCGTTAAGAAACTCAATATTTGCCTTTTCGTATACCATAGAAGCTGTCAGCGGCACCAGCGAAAACTCAGTTTCACTTTCCTTCATTGTGTAGAGCGCTATTGCAATAAAGACGCCCAATGCGAGCACGGCGCTAGAAAGTACTGCCGTAATACCAGGAACAAAAATCAAAAGTGGAGAAGAGGAAGTCACGCAACCAGAAATTTTGATGATACCACACGCAAGTCGAATTTTGCCAGAAAGTGCAAGGAAGATAAAGATGTAAATTGCCGCAATGAACCAAATGAAAATGCTAAGACAAAGAAAGAACCAAGGATAATCCTCAGCGAAAGCCACAGTGGTAAATCCAATCTTACCCGCCATGAAGTAAAGGTAAAAGCAAAAAGCACCAGCTGCAGCAAGCGCAGCGAAACCAATAAACACCATGCTCCAGACGATTCCACTGACCAAATAGCGCATGGCTATAATGAACAAAAAGCAGAGCAATACAGATAAGAGCAGTTCAACAAGAAGCAAAACCGTGCTATGTTGAACCTCGTATAAACTACGAATGGTTGCATTATAATACTTTCCATACTTTAAACTTTCGTCCATAACCTGGCGGACCTCATCCGGCTGAGTTAACGACGGGAGACAATACCAAACAACTTTGTAGCTATCATACATAGCGTAGAGCGTGCGTGGGCTGTTGACATTTCCCATGTTCCTCGCGACATCACCGTATGGGTAAAGTGCCACTGATTTCCGTTTAGCTTCACTCACATTTCTAGGGTCTTTCATCATTGTCGCCAAAATACTGCGGTCCGCCACGGGGCACCTTTCGACACATATTCCTAAATTAATATAAGAATAAATGTTCAAGAGATGCGCTACGTTTTTGGAAATTGGGATGGGGTACCATAGAAACTGATTATTTTTCCACGTCGAGCTTTGAAATGGCGCGTCTTTTGGCATAAAGTTCGCAAAGTTTGGCGGGCCGTCGCCTAGTCCGCACTGGTAACCAAGATAGTCGGAACCATGTATGGAAGACTCCACATCTCCATATTTAAAAGAAAAAAAACCTAAAGCAGCAAATGCACATAAAAAAAGTATAAATAAGAGGGCGAAAATAATGTCTGTGCACGAACGTTTGGAAGAAAAACTCTCTGGAGTATCCGAAGTAGTCTCCGTGCGAGAACAACATCCGCCCATAGTTTATTAGCGAAATATTCCTTTTTTTTTTTTTTTAGTTTTTAATGATAAATGTAAATGTATGTATTTATGTATAAATATGATTGCTTTTGTCCTTTTTTGTTGTTGTTGTTGTTTTTAATGATGCGAACTTTTCTTACAAATTCACTAAATAAAAAGATACGTCTTCTTCTATTTGTATGTGTTGTCTTTATTATTGTCTTGTCTTTTATAGAATATTCTGAACATATGCATACAAAAAGAAAAAAAAAAGAAAAAATGGTATGATTTTCATTGCAGTAAATTGAGACACCGTCAGAAAGATAACAGCACACAAAAGCACAACACAAATATATATATATATATATAATTGTTTAACTTTTTTTTTTTTTGCTTTCTTCACTCTTTATCGTGTCCTGCCACTTTTTTCTAGTTCACCCCCTTCTTTGTCTTCGTTTGGTCATTCAATCCTACCTGTCAAGCGCTATTAAAAAGTGGTTCCTCCTTGTTTTATCTTGTTCCCATCCTCTGCTTCACTGATGCAACAAACAAACAAAACAATAACACCAAAAACCACAGCGCAATTCTCACCTGATTCCTACACACCGGAGGCCAGTGCAATCTCCTCCTCTCCAATTCCTAAAGAAAAACTCTTTTTTTTTTTTGTTTTTTTTTTGTTTGTTTTTGTTTTTTTTCTTCCCCAGGTGACATTACGATGCCTTTACGGGTGGCTCCGCAGCCGCCTTCTCCGCGGCGCTGCGCTTCGCCAACAGTCTCTGCGTGTGCGCCTCCACCTGATCGCGCAGTGGACCGTTTTCAAACTCCAGGCGGCGCAGGAACGCGTCCTTCCCCCAGCTGGCGAGGTGGTCGTAGTCGTTCTTGTCGAGCTCCGAGATGTCCTCCTCGAGGTACGCCGGGTCATTGTAGTACCCAAGTACGTAGTTCGTTAGGATGACAAGATTTGGAGCTTTGCCGTGCTCCACAAAGTCCTTTCCGAGAAACTCAAAGTAATCATTGACACGCTCCATAAGCTGTTCGCGATTGAGCTCCTTGTCGTACGGGGCCAAGAAACGCCGCCATGCAAAGTCATACAGTTCGTCATCCGTCATCGATTCGTGGAGATTCTGCGTAATCACCATGTAGTCCTCGTTCCACGCAAGATTCCAGTAGTCACGCACACGTGTACCATTACATATACGTGAGAGCATAGGAAAGGTCGGGAGGTTCATACTGCGTGACAGGTGACGCAGGGACTTGCGACGAATAAGTTCAAACTTGATGAACCCATCGTACATCTCCGCTGCCGGGCGCACCACTTTAGGATCGCGACGCACATCATTCTTCTCAAAAAGATCGTCCCAGGCACGCTCTTGCGTTTCGTTCCACGGATACGCATGAAAGTCAAAGTGCCACTTGGTGTCGGTAAGATACGATGGTGCGCTGCGGTAGCGGTACAGGTCTTGCGCGTGCCGCCATGCCTTCATTTCCTCCGGGGTTTGGTTAAAAGTGGACGGGGTCCACGTGTCATTGGCGAGCCAAAAGAGCGCCAGTGGTAACGCATAGCCACCAATCACCAATGCAGACCCGCAGGTGTGTGCCATGCGCCACATATCCACCTTGTACGACATGAGCTGCGCAACCTCCTTCTGTGAAACCGTCTTGCTAAGTTCCTTGTCCACCCACATATTCTTTTGCTGCGAGTGAAAGCGCTTGTGGTAATCTGGAGAGTATGTCTCACTCTGCTCCACAAAGTCTTCCGGGCCATGCATCAGCTGACGGTTGTATATGCGGAGCCAGATGTCGTGCGCCTCTTGGCTCTGCTTGGCAAAGGTCGCCAGTCCATAAAAGAGGTTCGCGCAGTTTTTCTTCAGAATCGAAAAACTTCCTTGCATTTCTCCTCTGCACTTACCAACGGCCAATCAAACCCAAAAAAAATATATATATATAGATATATAGATACCTTTCCTATAAGCTTGTACAGAATCCAAAGTCACGTAGACACATAAAGAGCCAACACCCCCCCCCCCCCCAAAAAAAAAAAAAAACAAGAATGGATAAGTAAATAAAAATATACGAAACAAAAAGAACAGGAGTAAATAAAACAAGGAAGAGTCTACAAAAGTTCACAAAAAAACAATAACTATCGAATTTTAAAAAAAGTTAATAATGTCGGCACAAAATCTTCCTTTTTGAATATATTTTTTTCATTGCAACGAAAAGAGCCCCCCACCACACACACACACACTAAACACATACAGACGCAATGAAAACAATAATTGTTCCTCTTCACTTCTGTTGCTATTCCGGCAACACTATTATGAATTTTTAAATATATATATATATATAAGTGTTCCACACCCAAAAGGCATACACTTACGTTTAAAACAAAACAAAAATTTACAAAACCATTACGCGATTCCTCAGTTGCTCTTTTTTTTTTTCTGTTATTGTTGTTGTTAAGAAGAGTTCACCGCAAAATTCGAACAAAATAAAGGCAACATACAACTCAATTCAAACGTTCGAGTTCAGCAACATGAGTTCGCCGCTTTGTTAAAATTACAATGATTGGTAAATATTTAAACTTATATTCAATCAATAAGTGTTGCATACATTTAAGTCAGTCTTTGAAATGCTTATCCAGAATGTTTCACACACATTTTCGTTTACAATGTCATGAATGCATGAAGACAGACCTCGCGAATACGTTAAACAAGATTCATTTAGGACGATAACGTGACCCTAAAAAAAAGAAAAAGATTGTTTTTATCACCAGATGGGATTGCCCTATCAGACGCACTTTTTCGCAGATTCAACAAGTTTGTGGAAATCTCCTGTCAGAGCTGAAAAAAGAAAGCTCAAAAGGAAACAACCACTCCTGGTGAAATGGCATACTGAAGCCTCGTCGTGGTTTATGAGAAACGACCTTCTTGTCCAGGAAACAGATAGCAGAAAATCTAAAGCAGGGCGCGCCAGAGGAAGCATTATGTGAGACAACATAGCAAATATATATATATATATATATATATATATATATATATATATATATATTGAAGCATAGCTTTCCATTCGCAAAGGTAGAATCTCTGTACTCCAGAGGCCGCAGAGAAGATACAATGCTCTTAATTGAAAAAAAAATCAACTTTACTTTTTTTTTTTTTTGCAATCCAGATTAAACAGACACACACACACAAAAAAAAAAAAAAAACTATTCATCAGAACTATCAATCCTTGTACAAAACTTTCCTTGAGAAATACCCTATTCGCAATGAATCGTCGACTGAGTGTCTGTTGCAGTTAGAAACCCGTAAAAGCAAGGTTGGGCATATACACATTTTATTGTTTCTTGGCAGCAACTTCAGAGTATAATATACATACTTCGCTTTCCCCCTTTCTTTGCAATGCCCCCACGCCAATATATCAAAACTCTGAAATGCGCACAAAGTGATCTTTATCTGGCACAATAATTAAAAATAAAAAGAATCAAAAGAAAAAAAAAAGTAAAGAAAAAGAAAAAACTATAAACATACATATACATAAATTCAGTCCAAAAAAAAAAAAAAGTGGATCGTACTGTATAAATTGTGAAGAGCAATTCAAAAAATATCATCAAGCGTTTGCGTAAATGCACGAAAGAAAGAAATAAACACCAAAGCCACATGCAAGGCAGTGATCAGTCTCACCTTTGCAATTAAGTTGGCTTTCCTGTGTTATAACAGTTCGAAACAAGTCAGCAAGATCCATTACAGTCCGACCTCATCAATAAACTTTCGTCCCGGCCCTTCGCCGTATTCCTATCCGTAGTTGGCGTCCCCCACTTCTTCTCCATAATCCCCATACTCTTCCTCATCCTCTTCACCGATAAGCCCTAAAAAGACATCAGCGTTTACTATAATAAAGTACACGGCAGCAAATCCAAAAGTCCACGCTAATGTCGCTACTCTACCACGACGAAACGAGTCGTCCACGGATTTTTGCGCAGCTTCAGCACACATGGCATCGCTACTTGTCGCTCGAAGTGTGTAGACACCCTGATAGTCTTCGAAATAAATCATTCGCAGCTTCTCTATATACTTGACCAGAACAGGGCACTCTTCTTTTAACCGCAACTGTGTGCTTATGACGGCCCAAGATGCCTTATGGCCAGCGAAGTCCGCATGGAAAAAAGATGAGACAGCCGCGTACGCCAGTGCATCCGCACTGCACGGACGGTCTGTTCCGAGTAAAAAAGTTCCTGTCGCTGTTGCATGAGCCACATGCAGAGCTTCCAGCGCTTTAAGGCTGCTCTCCAATTCCGCCAAGGCACCATCAACGCTATTGTAGTTAAAGCAAAGACCGCTTTGTAAAAGGACATCCTTCCTGTATGACCCCCAGATTCGTTGGGAACATGTCGCAACCTTAGGCAATACGCTGCGCTTAATAGCCCCACGGAATATAGCATCGTCTTTGTGAATCAGGTACAGAAAAGCTGGAAAGAGAGACTTCTCCGCTAGAGTTTGCACACAAAGCGCTAAAGGCTGCTGATCCCTCGGGAGCACCTCCGCATCGAGGTGCGTATTCGCCTCCACAAACCGCAAACAGGACGCGAGCCCACTGTGCCGCTGGGCCTTCTCGGGTTCCCCCGCAGAGCCCGGGATCTCAATGCTGACGGGGAGAGCGCCGTCCCTCTTGGTGTACCGCGCCCCCACGAAGCGGAGGAGGCACTCGACGGCAAGAGCGTTTGGGTCGGCAGTCGGAAGGGCGAGGCTTGCGGGGTAGAGGCGAAGCACGGCAGGCACTTCCAGGCCAACATCGTCATTAAACGACATTTTATACGTCTTATTTTCCTTTCGTTGTTTTTTTGCTTTCCCCTTTTTTTTTTGTTTTTTGTCCTTTTAGGATTTAGAATTACGTAGCGGAACTTTGCAACAGACACGTATTTATGTACAAAATAGAAATGGTTTCATAAGAGAAAATACATAACAAATAATAATAACAAGAATAACAATAATAATAACAGCAGTTAAAAAAAGGGAAAAGAAAAAAAAAACTGTGCTTAAAGTCCTGCAAGAACAACTCTTTGAGAACATTCATACCACCAATATTATTGAAGTGCTCTTTCCTCAATCTTGCTCTTGTTATTTTTTTTTTTTTTTACAACGAGGCAAAAAAAGACTCATTTGGCCTTGACTTGCATATTTATCACTTAAATATCTTGATAGATTATATTCGTATTCGTAGTTTTTTTTTTTTTTCCAACTTCGATTCCTTTGTTTCGTAAGACCTAGTTTGATTTTACAAAAAATAAAATACGATCATAAATAGTCTGAGATGAATCGCGCATGGCAAACTAAAAAAAGGAGTCCGAAATGACAACAAATCACCAGACGGTTTAAGTATGGCAAAACACAACACCGTAACCCAACTCAACACTTCTTCTGTGTGTGTGTGTGTGTGTGTGCGGAAACAAAAAAAAAAATACCGCACTGCCATTGCCGAAAAAAAAAAAAAAGTCCCCATACTTTTCTTTGCTGTTGAGCTACAAACACACACATTCGCGCAGATTACACACTCACATAAACACACACACAAAATATCCACACTCAGTTTCCAAATTAAACCCCTTCCGGTGAGGTTGGTTAAGCTATAGATTCTCACATTTCATAGATGCTGTTCTTCTGATTGGCCTCTCATTTCTTGATTTTATTAACTTTAATTTCCTCAACTATGAGATTTCTCCTTTTCTTATTTTTTTTTTTTGTTCTTTTAAAGGTTTCTTCGTATCCTTCAAAAACTTAATTTTTTTGTTTCTTTCTTTGCTTGTTTGTTTATTCATCATTTAGAACGTGTGTACGGACACAGACACTCACGGTGAAAGTGTTCTCACTTTCAGAACACTCGTATCACAGGAAGTGAGCAAAAAGAGGTAAAGAAACCGCTCAAGTAACTTTGACAATTGGATAGATGTGATACGATCTGTTCAATATTCAAAATGCATCTATTAAATGTATTTTTTTTTTTCGTTTTTTTTTCCCACATTTTTCACTTAACCAACAAAAAAAAAAAAAAAAGGTCTTCTGTCACGACTACTAGAAAGTTTATTTACGGTATTCGTTGATATGTCAAAGTCCTTCAGAGCGACCTACACTCCCCTTTTTTTTTTCATGTTTTTGTGCCTCCAATAATAATAACAAAAAAAAAAAAAAAAGGACTTTATCTGAAACCTACAAAGTCAAACTACATAGAGAGTTCTTACACAGGGGAGCTAATTTAACATATGGAAAAAGTTTCTTTCGTGTGCATGGGATACAAATAAGAAAAATAAAACGTTCACACAAAAAAAGTAGAATTCCGGTATATAAAAAAAAAATGGGGGGGGGGGGGGAGGCGCAGCAGAAAATCTGCCCAAATAATAATAAAATATAAATAAAATGAATTACCCGCCTCTGGTCAAATAAAAATAATAAAAAATTTCTCTGTTTCTTTTCTTTTGGACGTTCCATTACTTCACTCTGATGCATCTTCTTTTTTTTTTTTTTGCAATTGTAGTTTTCTTATTATTGTATTTGTCTTTTACATAGCATTTATCATTCTCCTCATCGATATGTTTTCCATAGGGTTTCACCTGTGAAATTATTTACTTTTTTTTTTTTACAAACGGGCCCAAAAGTGCCTTTTTTTCTTATGAGTACTTAAAATACCAGCAAAGGGAACATATCCTGTGCTCTTGTTTCACCATCGTACATCAACATTCAAACATCGAATAGTTATGCATTCGACGCACAACTCTTTTTTTTTTATTCTTCTACTTTTACAGTGTAGGCAAAGGTCAAGCCACAGTCGCGCCGATTCATGCCCGTTCCGTGACCACTGCCATATCAAGAAAGCAATAAAACCCTGTACCTTCGCATCCTCTCTCTCTCACACACACAATCCCAACCTCTTCGACTGTCTTTCATAGAAATAAATCAACAGTCACCCATGCCGAGAGGATCGATAAAAAGCGAAAGATTAAAACCAAAAAATGGTCAAAGTGTTTCACAAAGCACTTCCGGTACAGGATTTCTCGTAAAAAAAAAAATATATTTGTGTAAATAAATATGCTGTTTTATCTGGTATTTCTTTTTTTTTTTTTTTCTCCTGATGCTGTCATTGGTGTTCTTTAGTTCCACCTTTGAAAAGGCAGATGTGTAAGAGATGATTTAGACTCCATAGATATAATAAGCAGAACTAGCTTGATGTATAGTTGTTTGTTTGTTTTTGCTTGTTTTTTTTCTGTGCGCGTATTTCTGTTGCTGCGGCTGCTCTTTGCGTCTCTCTTTTTTTTGTTGTTGTTGTCGTTGTTGTTTTTGAAGCACATCTATTAGAAGTCAAGAATTCAATTTTCCTTTGCCTCCATTTCTCGCACACTTTGCAAAATATTCTTCAGCATATCTAACTCCACCCCAAATCTATGAGAGCTCCCGTCCTTTGTAGATGTCTGATCACTGCAAAGCTCCTGAGGCGGGGTCACTCCACCACTGTTGCTATGACTAGACGCCCTGCGACTGTTTCCGTTATTGTTGTTGCTACCGGCCTGATCTTTCGATTGTCTAGGCTGACGAACAGAGTGATTCGTGTGTTTCACGGGTAGAACGTCTCCATGTGCATTGACGGTGGTAGGACTACCAGGGGTAAGCAAATGGTTTGGTGACATCACGGTGGAACCGCCATCTTCAAGGCAATGAAATCCATGTACGCACTCGTATTGCCCATTTTGTTTATTCATCTGTAAATGGTTCATAGAGCGCATACTGTTATGCACACTGCACATGCCTTCCTCACGATTCTTTGCGCCTCGGCCCTTACGAGTACTCCCCGCATGTGGAGACCCGCTACCGACATACACCGAAGCCCGCGGGCTCTCATAGTTTGATGGTGCATTGTTCTGTGCAGTCCATGGCGCATTGCCCATATGCTGTGCAAAGCGCCCAGCTGCAGCGGCTTGATGTTGCTGTTGCGCCAGAAAAGCAGCAGCCTTCTCGCACCTTTGCTTTATAACAGCAGCAAGCCGCGGGTTCTCATCAAGCAATGAAGAAAGAACCATAAGCAAAATGGAACGGGGGCATTGCTGCAAGATACTTTGAGTCATGAAAAGTTCCTGCTCCGGGGGGCAAGTCTGTTGGATTGGATACTGAAGACTTTGTTGCTGCAAAAAGGCTAGATAGGCGGCGTTGGCGGTGGGACTGTCGACTGCGAGGGACCCATTGGCGTATGGGCTCCTCACGGGAAGGATAAAGGCCGGGGCATTGGAGTTGAGTGGGGCGGAGGAGCCTTCTGCCGTCGGGGCCAATACTTCGGCCACAGAAAACGTATTGCCCCCTCCACCGGCACCCTCCTGCCGCTTCAAGTTTAGCTGATTTTCATCAAGCTTAGGAATGGCTAGTTGCTTGCGACCTCCATGCAATGGCACAGCAGGTGGGTCGGGATCCTTACTATCCCCAAGTCCCGTAGCCAGCACATTTGAAATCATGTTCTCTGACATTATGATTTATTCTTCGTTCAAAAATAAAACAGCTCGTGATGCGCTCACCTCTTTTGTCAACGGCACGTGTTCCACTTTATATAAATATAAAAAATTATGTATATATATATATATATATATATGTCGTGGGATATATAAATAGGTAGATGTATAATGTAGACAAGAGTGTGCGAGATAGAAAGAATGTGAAAAGCTATATTCTCAAGCAATTGATGTTTGTCGACTGTTCCGCTTTACTTTTGACGTAAAACGCGCTCGTGAAAAAAAAAAACTGAGAGAATGAACCAAACTCCCAATGGACACCGCTTATAGTCCTTAGAAGCTTTTACAACTAAAACCTGTATTAGATTAAACGTGGATAAATAGAATAATCGTGCAAGAAGGAAAAAAAAAAAATTAACAGGCAAATAACAGCAATTCTATATGACAAGATACATGTTCATAATTAAGTGAAAACCGTAATTCCTCCTATAGAAGTATTTTGTTCCCTTGCTAATCAGGGAGCGTCATGTTTCACACATATCGGTTCTTTTCTTTTTTTTTGTTTGTTTGTTTTGTTTTTGGCAAGACAATCATTAGCCTCATCTTTTTCTTGTTGTTCCCTTAGCCCACTGGAGTACATACTACCCACCCAACATCCCCGGGTAAAGCGCTCACACAATGCGAATTCGCATGAGGCTTCAATAAATAATGCGTGCCTCGTTCGCTTTGTCATCATTTGCGGCACTCTTCTTAAACCCAGTTCCCGGAGTGTTCAGAAACTTATCGGAAAACTGCTCTCCGAGTGCTAACATGTAAGGCAGGGAGTCCCCGATAAGTGGGTTTGGTAGAATACTCTCATCGCAGACGTACACATTTCGCGTACCCTTCACGAGAAAAGTTTCCTTTTCAAGAATAGGAAACGACGCCCCTCCATAGATGCCCCCAGACTCAAAGCGCTCGGCAACCATGTCAACAATAGAGCTGGAGAGCGGAGGAATTTTGCTTAGCTCCTTCACCCGTTCCACCGCGCGGCGCAGGGCTTGCTCGTCATCCGGGTGAGCCAAATACTGAGGATCAATTGTGCCATCCGCTTTAATGCAACCGCGACTCTTCGGGCGCACGAGCTGTGCGATAATCTGTACCCCGTGCTCAACCCCCTCAGGCATCAACCCGTCGTTGTTAAGAGTAAACGGCTGGAAAATAAATTTCACATCCGGATCCAGTTGCCCAGTGCTTGACCAATAACAAATCATGTCATCATACGCCGAGCGCAAAGCCTGAATCGGTTTTGCCCACTTCATGTTCAACCCAACAAATGTTTGTACGAGGGGATCCTTAAAACAGTTGTGGCTTAGTGGCAGGCGTGTGCGGAACTGCATTGTCACCTGTGGCTTGTCCCAGAAATTTGTCCCCACAGATTTGTCCACGCAAAGTGATCCCTGCGAAACGGAGAGAAGCCGCGGGCTGCCAATACCCCCAGCGCACAAAATGACTGCGTCCGCCTCAATGTGTTCTGTTTCGCCATTAGGCATCTTATAAGAAACACCAGTGGCATGGGTTTTGTCTCCGGCCGCGCTGATGCCGAAGACTCGCGCATTACACACAATCTGCACGGGGCGTTTTAGGGTAAGAGTCTCCATCAAGTAACTCTGTAAAGTTGTGTGGGCAGTCCCGGAATTTTGGTCAATAAAGGCCTCCGCACGACCGCAGGAAGTACGCACGTGGTAATCCTTCTTGTTAAACTCACTGGTTAGCGCAGTGTCCTTCGACATTGCCTCACAGAATACCTTAAAGTACGGCGAGAGGGACTGCGAGCGCGTAATAAGAAATTTACCGCGACGGCCACGGTGCGGGGCAAAAACCTCGAGGTTCTCGAGTTTCTGCACACGCGGAAGCAAATCATCGCGAAAACTCCACGGCCCGCCGGCCCAGTCCGCCTCGTCCCCCAAATTCCATGAGCGCCCGCCCATCACGCCACCGCCACCCAGCACCCGTGGTGTGGGAATCATCACCGGGGCCCGCGCACCATCTGCGTTGTGCGTCTTCTGGGGCTTCGTGATGTTCTCGTGACTTTCGTAGTTGCGCTTCGCAAAGCGGTGCACTAGGAGGCTGCAAGGTAGTTCACGGTGCCACTTGGGACGCTGGCGAATGTCTTCGCCTTCCTCAATGAGAATTGTTTGCACATTTTTCATGCCAAGGCGTCCGGCAATGAGGCACCCAGAGATGCCGCCGCCAACAATGGCCACGTCGTACTTTTTGACGGCCGAGTTCATTCTCCCGAGAGAGCGGCGCATGTCTCACTTTACTGAGATCAATTTCTCCTTTCTAACTTTATACAGATATATACACCGCTCTCTTTTCTGACTGAGAAACTTAGTAACACAAAGATGCAATAAAAAATGTTGAGAGAAGACACCCACAACAGAGTTATTAAAATTAAAAAAAAAAACACGCCATAATGTGTAATGCAACAATAGTTCAGCATTTTGTAGTAAGTAATAATAATAATAATAATTCAATGTGCAAGGGGTTTTCCCTTCGCAAAAAAGCATGATTACCCCTATGTTCTCCCATTCCTTACTGCTTTGAGGTGTCACGATTCCTCAGAAACCGTAATCACAATGTGAGTTCTTCATTTCGGTACGAGCACAGCGCAAAATCCGCCAAAACCGCCAGCAAAACAAAAATAAAAATAAAAATAAAGAAAAACAAAAATGAGAGCGCTTGAAGAAGCATGAAGAAGAAAGATTGCCAAATACATGAAAAAAAAAAAAGTGTGACGAAAGGCAAGATATCAAAAACTTTAAAAAAGCAGTTCCTCAATGCGAACAAGGAAGTGTCTTCAATTGTCTCCAAGTCGTTCCACTATAAGTGAAAAGTACTGGTCTAAATAGATCCTCGCTACAATCAAGGCACACAAGGAAAACCTCAGTACGCACAGGGACCAAAGATATAAAAAAAAAAACAAGAAGAGCAAAAATACTTTTCTTAAACGCGTTTTTTTTTTTTTTATTTATCCTTTCACTCATTTCTCAAAAAAAAAAAAAATTTGTTCCTACTACCTAACTCGCTTACTTGGGGCCTCTTTCCTCCTTCCGTGAATTTTTTTTTATTTTTTTCTTTCCGTGTACCAGCACATTCTGCTCGATTGAATAATCTTCATGCACCGGACTCGCGTCTTTGCAAACATTTTTTAAAAACCAGTCATGAGATTGACAAGCATTAAAAAAAAAAAAACATGGCACGAAAAGATCAATTCGCAACAGTAGATACTAATGGGGCAATCACAGAAATTCAATGTCCAACATGTTTCCGCCCCACCCCTCCCGTGATGACAATAAAGAGACAATCGAAGAGACAAAAAAGTCTTGGAAAAAGAAAATAATGAATTGAACGAACGAGAAAAACAATGTGGTTAATTCTTTTTGTTGTTGTTTTTGTAGTTTAAGAAAAAGCTTATACATTTTTTTTTTCTCTTCTTAAAACGTTCACATTCATTTTCTTTGTATTCCGTCACACGTACCCCCCCCCCACTCATCACCTGCGTCTTCTCTTCAACCTTGTCTTCCATTTGCTTACTATTTGTGGTATTCCTTTTGTGTGTGTGCGTATATATACTACCGCACCAGCTGTCGATTGAACGCATCCTCACATACAATGAGCTGCGCGATAACAGGAATAAACTTCTGATGACCCTCTGGGATAGCATCTGCAACACGTTGTATAGCCTCGTCGTCGTCGACTGCAATGTTATTCATCTGTCTGTAGCACATCACGAGTGCGTCCTCGCCTAGCACGCCTTCAAGAAAAAGACGAAGTGATTCGATGCGGTGCATGAGCGGGTCAGAAGCATTTACGTTCGGTAGCACAATAGTTTGTCCATCGAGCATGAACCTTGTAAGGTCCACGCCGGGTAAGGCCTCGTCATTAAAGTCTACCCTGTCTGATATTTCCTTATCCGTGAGCGCCGCACCAATTGCTGTCTGGATCGCGTGATAGTCCTCGTCCCGCCGCACAGCCGCCTCTTCATTTTCTAATTCCGTCTCTAACTCGGTTGCCTCACGCTGAAATGACGAGGCATCCTGCGGATTCAGATGAGTCACTTCCGGTGGTTTCTCAGGGAGCCTTTCCTGTTTACTCTCCCGAGGACTTCCCTGTGGTTTCTCGGGGATTCTTTCCTGCGGACTCTCCTGAGGCCTTTCCTGTGGTTTCTCAGGGATTCTTTCCTGTTTACTCTCCCGAGGACTTCCCTGTGGTTTCTCAGGGATTCTTTCCTGTTTACTCTCCAGAGGACTTCCCTGTGGTTTCTCGGGGATTCTTTCCTGTTTACTCTCCCGAGGACTTCCCTGTGGTTTCTCAGGGATTCTTTCCTGTTTACTCTCCCGAGGACTTCCCTGTGGTTTCTCAGGGATTCTTTCCTGCGGACTCTCCTGAGGCCTTTCCTGCGGTTTCACGGGAAACCTTTCCTGCGGTTTCACCTGCTGCCTTTCCTGCGGTTTCGCTTGCTGCCTTTCCTGCGGTTTCACCTGCTGCCTTTCCTGTGGTTTCACCTCTCTCGCGTCTTGTTTGTCGAGTCCGAGTGCGCGGCGGCGATTCTCTTCCGCCTCGATTCGCATCTGCCAAAATGCGCGGCGCCGAGCCTCCTCGTCGTCGCCGGCGGCGGCGCTCTTGGGCTTCGGTCGCGAAGGCGGCGACGGCGACCTATTCCGCGGCCGCACAACAGCTGGCGGCGCCCGCTGCGCCTCGCCGGACTGCATGTCCTCGAGCATGCGCCTCTTGTTCATCGCCGCCTGTCGCCGCATGTCGCGGTAAATCTCAGCCGCAGCAGCGGCGGAGAGCGGAGGGGAACCATTCCGTCCACCAGGTGCATTGTTATTATTCCTGTTCCTGTTGTAATTGTTGTTGCTCTCGCGGAGGGCTTCTTCCTCAGCCTTTTCGTGTGCCAATTGCGCCGCTCCGCGCTCACGCCGCTTGTTCTCCTCCGCCTGCTCACGCATGTTGCGCTCCCATTCCTCTTCACGCTGTTTTCGAATCACCGCCTGCGCTCTTGCGCGCTGCTCCTGCATCCTTCGCTGCTCCTGTACGCGCGCATCGAGTTCTTTGCGCTTATTTTGCGCTTCAATCTCCGCCGCGCGCTGCAACTCCTGCGCCTTTTGCGCGCGCTCTTCGTTCTCGCGGTTTCGCCGTTCCACATGCACGCGCAGCAGCTGTCGCTCGCGTGCTAGTTGCAAAGCCTTTGCCTGCTCGTCCCGCCTGCGCTCCTCGAGACGGCGCGCGGCGACGTTCTGTCGGCTTGGCGATTGCCCCAGAGGGGCCTGTGCGGATGGCGTGCAGTTCGACTTGGCGTCGTCCGCGGCGGGGGTGGATAGAGCGGACGGGGTACAGGCCCGGTTGCCCTTGTGCGCCAGCTCCACTGTGTGCTGCAGCAAGGAGAGGGACTCGCGCATGTACGGCAGGGCCACCACCTGGCTTACATTGGGTCGCAGATGGGGATCAATCTGTAGCATCGCGGATATGAGATTTGACAGGCTCACTGAATAACTACTATGAATCGGCGGGTAAACACCTTTTAGGATCTTCTGTACCAGAGCCTTCATGTTGCTCCCATCGAAAGCGTGCGTAAGTGTGGTGAGTTCGTACAGAATGCATCCCAGCGCCCACATATCGCTCTTGTTGTTGTACGGTTTGTTTAGGCACAACTCGGGGGAGAAGTAATATGGTGTGCCACAAACTGTACGCTTCAATTCAAATGTGTTACGCAGCACTGTGCTGATGCCAAAATCACCTAACTTCACTACGCCATCTTTGGTCAAAAACACATTCTGTGTTTTGAGGTCGCGGTGTAAAATGTGACGATCATGAAGGTGCAAGAGCGCAAGACAAAGCTGTGTAAAGTAATGAAGGATATCACGCTCCGTGTAGCGGCTCCCCTTTCGACGCCTAATAGCTGAGTACAGGTCCCCGCCATTTGCGTATTCCATGACTATAAACAGTGAGCCGTGGTGCTCAAAATGATCCACGTACTTAGTAATGTTCGGGTGATTAAGTGTGCGAAGCATGTCAATTTCACGTTTCGCGCTTTCGCGCTCCGCAGGTTTCATACTAGCAATGCGCACCTCCTTCGCGACGAATTGCTCTTTGTTATCCCGGCGTTGAACAAGCCACGCCGAACCAAAACTACCCTTCCCTAAAACTCTTAACTGAATGTACTTGTCCATTCTAGCACGTCCTGTAAACAGATTCTTTCAAATATATATAAAAAAAGATACGTGGTATTCGGTTCAATTTCCCTTTGACTTCCTTCTACTTCTCCTCTCCTCTCGTACGCAACTGTGCCACCCCCACAAATCTTGGGGAGCTTTGATATATATATATATATATATATATATATATATATATATATGCGGGTGAGTCTTATTGCCTTGTTATCCACCGTCAAATGGACAAGATGGGTTCCCACCCTAGAGAAAATAACAGAAGTGCTCCCTCGCTCTTCTTCACCTATGCTCCGCTCAAGTTTTCCGTGCCAACTGCAGCGTGGATGCCAAGTAAAGAAACTTACAATACGTAAAAAAACTAAGTTTAGGAACACCTAATTGTACAAATAAGAGATGGAAAAAAAAAACCGCCAAAAAAAAAATTTATTTTTTTTTCTTCATAAAGAAATGTTTTCATTGCAGTATGAATCCGGCTAGAACAACATCTCTATCCTTTCCGTGATGCGAGCCTTTAACTGAACTCTTCTTAATTTGAAGAAGATGAACAAAAGCAGTAGGAGACACTCTTCATGACTCTTTACATCACCGCAACTGTCGCAAGCGCCTATTTCGCCTTTTCCTTTTTCTCTCCCTCTTTTGGGTTTTTTTTTCTTGCTGTATGTATTGATTTTTGTTTGTTGTTGTTGTTGTTTTTGGTTTCACGGAGTTTTCCCTTCTTTCTCTCTTTTTTTTTTTCACAAGACATAAAAATAAAAACAAGAATAGAACCTGAGCGTCGTAAAATCAAGTGAACAACATGAAATTGCTGCGAACCCTGCACTCTATGTGGAACTCCCGGTGTAAGGACTGACAATCATGCGCACCATTCCAGCGATGGCTTTGTCATTGTTGATGACGTTTCGCCGTATGTTGTGGGTCTTCAGTATCTGGTCGGTGATGGCGTCCTCAAGATTCTGCACCTGTGCCTGGACCTCCTGCAAGCCTTCCATTGTCTGGCGACGAGCATCCGCTGCCGCGAGTATCTGGTTGCGCGCCTCGCTGCGCCACATCTCAAGCTCGCGCGCCATTGTATCAATGTCGTCGTGGATGGCCTCGAGGAGCTTTCCGAGCGGGTTTGACGCCTTGGTAAGGAGCTGCAGCTGCTCGCGCAGCTTGCTGACCTCACCCTCCGCCATTGCGCCGCCTCCCCTCCCGCCCCTCGTGCTGTGGATAATAATGCCGCCCTCGCCCAACGCCTTCCCCGCTTCCTGCTGCTGTCGCATGCCCTCCTCCTGCTCGCGCTTTGCCTGCAGCGCCTGCTGGCCGAGGTACCCGCGCGCCTCCGCCTCGCCGTCGCGCGGCGCCTGCAGCTGTTGCTGCTGCTGATGCTGCTGATCCGCAACGCGCATCCACTCGTCCGCGTCCTCCGCGCCGGCCGAGTCACCGCCGCGGACAGTTTCGCGGATGACGCCCGGCGCGGGGGACGCGTCGGCGGCAAAGCCCGCAACGACTTCATGCGTTGGTTTTGTGCGCGGCGGGGCCTTCCCGGCGGACGCTGCCTTGCGCTGCGGGGCGGACGGCTCGGCGGGGGGCGCCGTGACGGGCTCAGAGACATTTCGGCCCGCGTCTGCCTCCTGTTCCCTTCGCTCCTCGTTCTCTTTGCGACTGCGCCGCTCGCGCTCCTTTTCCTTTTCTTTTTCCTCGCGGTACTTCTCGTCCCTGCGGCGTTTTTCTTCCTCGCTATCCTTACGTTTCCTATCTTTTTCTTTCTCTCTCTCCTTCTCCTCCTTTTCTCTCTCCCTTTCCTTCTCCTTTGCTCTCTCTTTCTCTTTCTCCTTTTCTTTCTCCCTTTCCTTCTCCTTTGCTCTCTCTTTCTCTTTCTCCTTTTCTCTCTCCCTTTCCTTCTCCTTTGCTCTCTCTTTCTCTTTCTCCTTTTCTCTCTCCTTTGACTTTGAGGACTCGTTCCTCTCGTCCTCTCTTCCCTCCTTCTGTTCCTTACTGCCCCCCGGTGGCTTCTGCTCCTTTACCTTTTCACTCGCTGGAGGCTCCTCACCGCCCACGCCTTTTGCCTTTCGCACAGCGGCTGCCTTCTTATCAGCCGAGAGAGGAGCACAGGCTGCGAGGAGCTGAAGCATGTGGTTCGTATTTTCTGGCTCGTGCCCCGCCACAATTTTCGACGGCTGCGCATCGACCTTCTGCCCTGTAGCTGCCTCTACTGCAGCAATAAGAAGAGTGAGAAATTGAACCTTCTTTTCCCTATCGGTGACATTGCTGCTATCCAACATTTCGCTCGGATAGAGTCCATCAGGAAAACCTGTTGCCTTCAAGAAACTCGTTACAATGTCGTGTAAAAATCGAAAGGGTGGTTTCGAGAGAAGTTTCTCCGTGAGCTTCGGTGCAGTAATCACACTACCAAGATCATTTTGCGTCTTTCCAATAAATGCTTCAGCCATTTCAGTGACTCTCACAATGGCTTTAAATACAATAGAAAAAAAAAAAGCAAGTATCCCTCAGCAAATATGTGTCTAGTAGGTGCTTTACCGTATTGACTCCGTCGGCCTCCACTCCAACTTAGAACAGTGGGTAATGTACTTTTCTTTTTTTAAGAATTGTAAAACAATAGAAGAAAAAAAATATATATATATATATATATGCATACATAAATGCATCAGTTGCTAAACTTCTATTCGCATACATCACTGAAAGAAGAATTATGCATATATTTTTTTGGAGCATGCGCAATATTACTGTAATGTATAAAAGATAACATACTAGCACGTCTACTCTATCTTTCTCTTCTCTCTCTCACTATATATATATATATATATATATATAGATATATATACGTGTGTGTGTGTTTGTGTATTTGTATGTATTTATGGATGAATAACATACCAGCGCGCCTACTCACCATGTTCATTTTTACACAGTTAAACCATGGGAACACAGTAACTTTCCTTTTCTTCCTCAATAGCCCGCAAGATGCGTATCCAACGTTCGTCTTCTAGCTGGTGGTGCATCGTATCATCTAGTAAAATCATTTTGGCGTTCGCCAGCACATCCTCCAACGCACGCCGTACTCGCAGCGTACAATCCATAAGAGCACTACAATTCTCACACGCCGAAGTGGGCGCTTTCTGTGCCTTTCCGTGTGACTTCAGCTGAGGCTTTTCAACTGCATACGGCGCTCCTGCAGTCCTCGAAGATCTGGAAAAACCTGTACGTGGTGGACCCTCTCGTCCAGGCATATAAAAAAATAAAATATAACAATTACCCCTCCCCTTCCTTTCAACACATAAAAACAGAAGCCATAGAAAAAACAAACAAAATCTTAGTTCACAAAATAATTTTTGCAAGCACTCATTAAAGAATATAAACTCTTCAATGTGGCAAATCATACAGCCTTATATATATATATATATATATATATATATGTATATATGTATGTATAATATTTTTTTGGTGGGGTTTAAGATTCTTTTTTTCCTTTTTCAGCCAATGTCAACCATTACTTTGCTCTGCCATCTTCACTGAATCAATCACGAGTATTTCGTATCATCTTTCACGTCAGAAGCAGTGGCGTTTTCATTTTCGTCACTGGCATACGGGCGCAGCCGTTTGAAATTACTATCAATCATTTTTGTAAAGCCCGACTGAAAAGCCTCTGCCCATGCAGCGTCATCGGTAGAGAAGCGCTCCATGATTGAGCGCCACGCCTTGTTTTGCAGCAGTGCCTCCAATTCCCGGCCATTTATAACACACTGCTTTCGTTTTCCCTTCTTACCCACTGCCGCGTAGACACAGCGAAAGTCCTTGGGGAGGTGCCGAATAGCCTTGTTATCTTCCGTGCGCGGAACCTCGAGATGAAAAAATTTCTTCTCATTTTCCAAGAGAAATCTATAGTATGCGTTACTGAGCGTGTGCCGGCTTCCAGTGTGCGTCACGCCGTCGAGTCCGCTGACGTGTTCGTGGAACTCCCCGACGCTGTGGCACGCAAGAAGCGCAACGCACTCCTCGTCCGTGAGACTACCAACCGCGCGGAGAATTGTCGCCACTGGCATCACCTTGACGCTCTCGTCCACAGGTTGCTTACGCGGCGGCGCCACGTCCGTGTCGTTGCGTCCCCATCGCCATTCGCGGCTCACTGCATCGCACGGTCCGCTGAGAAACTGCACTCCCGCGATGGCGACGAGCGCAGCGGCATCCTCTGTGCTCACGCCATGCACTGTGGCAAGCTGATTCATCACACCCGCAATGTCTTCGAGACCAGCCACAACGGCACAGGACTCGTCGACGGAGTCCGCGACAAAACCCGCGCGGCGGGCGGCGAGGAGAAACGCGACGCGAATGCCTGTCGCGGCCAAGTCGGGGCGAAACTCAAAGGTCTTGGCGATGTCCGCGAGAACACGTTCCTTCACAAACTTTGGCCGCAGCTTCGACTCGTCCACCTCCGCGAGCTGGCCGGCAACAATGCCCCCAGCAAGGCACCCAAAGCACATGAGAATGAGCCACTTGTGGTTCATGTGCTCCCACGACTTATACGGGTTCGCCTGTTGGCCAGAGCCGCGGCCGGGGCCAGTGTTTGGCGGCGCTTTGAAAGAGGCACGCGGCGGGACGGACGCAGCCGCCGCACAGAAACGTACAGAGTGCGGACGCCGAAAGAAAGGCGCCAGAGGACACAAAAAGTGCCTCCACATCGTCAATACGCGCGCCCGAGCTGGATCGCCTCATGCGAGAAACACAGAGGTGAAGTGGAGTCACGAAAGAGAGAAGGAAGATGAAAGGAAGATATCCCCCAAAAAAAAAAAATCCGTAAATAAAAATCATAAGTAGAAATGCAATAGTAAGCAAAACAAGACCTTGTACCAGCCATTACAGCTTTTGCTTTTGTTCTTGTTGTTTACTGGTATAAAACCAGGCAAAAAAAACCTCCCCCCCCCCCCACACACACACAAATATATATATATATATATATATATATATATATATATATAGCGAGCGAGATTGGCAACCGTCTACACACACACACAGCACAAGACTCTTGTGGGAAATTTTTCTCTTTTTTTAATTCTTTTTAAATGCTCCTTCGCTTTTATTGGTTTTCTTCCCGGACTGCTCTTGGTTCCTCCTTCTCCTTTTATTCCTCAGCTTCATCACCAACATCGTTCCCGTCTTCCTTGGCGACGACTGCCTGAAAGAACTCCTCGCACGTGTCGAGAACCTCATTGAGTGTCTCATCCCTTTGTTTTTTGCAAGAAACTTTCATGAGTCCCTCGACAGAGCGCGCAAATATCCGCACGGGTGGGGCACATGTCTTGCTGGCAAGATCCTTTGCCTTGCTCTCGCCAAGTGTGTGGAGAAGCCGTGACCAGGATGTGAGCAAACCCGCCGAGGCCTCGCTCAGCGCATCAAAGATGCGCGTCATCAGCGGTGGCACCCGCGGCATATGGCTTTCGATAATGACATTTTCGCATTGAAGCTCCACGTGCAGTAACACTGCGAGAAACTCGTGCACAGTGGCGAGTGACTTTGATGCGGTGCGCATGGATGACGGGGCGAAGCGAACGGTTTCCGCCGCCTGTTGCATTTCTGTGCGGAGGCGGCTCGCCGCGCTGCCGATGCGGTCCACGGTGCCGAAGAGAATGTCCTCCACTTGCCGCGCGCCTGGGCACTGCTCGAGGGCCTCAATGAGCTGCACGCTGGCCCAGAAAAACGTTGAGTAGTTCGAGTCCGCGGTGAGGGAGTGAAGAAAGAGCAGCAGCGGCTTCACGGCGAGCCAACCAAAGATGCCGCTCCGCCCACGCTCGAGACAGCGGCGCTGGTACGCGTTCACCTCGGCGATTACCTCGCGGTAATGCTCAATGCCAAGACCGAGGATAGTGAGCTGCACCTCCACCGCCTCACGCGCATCGGAGAGATGGCGAAGGAATCGCCCCTCGCGCCGCCGCGCACCACGCGTATCGGCGCCCACTGTCACAAGTGGCATTTGCACAACAAGCAGCAGCCGGCGCGCCAGTGCGCGAGCCACAACGGTTCCATCAGGGCGCACAAGTAGTTCGAGCAGCGTACGCACAAAACGCTCCCCGTCGGCAAACGAGTCACGCAAAAGCATGGACGCAATACCGCAGACCGTCTCACTGTCGATGAGCTCCAACTTCCCTGCGTTCGCCAAAAAGAACTGCAGGCCGGCGAAGACATCGCTTGCGTCGCCTGACTGCAGAACACCTTGTAGTAGTGTGTTCAAGCGCAGCGCTTCGAGTTTGCGCATGTCCTCCGAGTTGGGGCGCGAAAGACTGCGAATGCAATCGAACGGAAGCGTCATGCATAGCCGCGAGCTTGTGCGGAGAAGAAGTTCGTCAAATTTCTCCACCGCTTGCGTGTGGGGAAGTGATGACGTGAACGACGAGGTACGCAGCTGCTCGGCGTAATCAAAGGGCGGCACAGAGACGACATCGAGAAGACCAACGAGCGTCTTTGCAATGGCCGTGTCGCGCCGCGCAAAGTATTCCATCGCGCAATCGGCAATGACTTCGTAGGCCTCGCGCAGCTGCCGCGCGTAGAGCAGTCCGCAGCCAAGCCGCTGACGCTCCCCGAGTTGAGGCGCGTCCGTGGCATTTCCATGCGCACTCGTGTGGTCTTTAGGCTCCATAGGGGAGCGCGGGGTTTGGGGCCCATGCATTTTTTGTGCCGCGTTCAACGGTTGCGCAATCGTTTGGGCGGCGGGCACAATGGACGGTGCGAGCGCAATAAGCGCATCCCGCGAGAGGCCCGTAAGTGTAAGCTCTCCCGCGCACGTGATACCAAACACGCGCTGGTCCACAAATGTTCGCGTGGTGGCCATGTCGCTAACTGGTGCGCCGTACTGTGCCCGTCCGACGCAGTACGTTGGCGGCGCGCGGAGTCCCCATAGCGCAACAGTTCCGTCTGTGCCGCCGGACGCAACAATGTCTGTGTGCAGCCGCATCCACCGCAGCGCCCCCGCGTCGCCCTGCAGTGACTGCAGAGTCCGCACCGGCGCCGCCGGGGCACGGCAGTCGAAGACAGAAATGGTCCCGTCCGCCGCGCCCGTCGCAAGCACAAAAGGGAGCAGCGCGTTAAAGTCTGCGCAGCGCACAGCGGCGCCACTGCTTGCGGGAAACTCAAGCACTCGGCGCGCATGTGTGGCGGCGCGCACATCGCTGAGCTGCAGGCCGCCTGCATAGTCGCCGCTGAGGACAACCGCATCGGTCTGCGGGGCCCACTGCGTGACCAGCGGCGGGGCCGCCGCATCGCTGCTCGGCGCCCACGCGGCAATCGGTTCTCCGGCGCGCGCGGCGTCCCACACGCACACATTGCATCCGATGGCGGCGACAGCGCCTGCCGCGCCGGCGATGCCGCTGAGGCGCACACTGCGCGCCGCGGTGGACGCCGCGGGACTCCCCGGCGCGACGACTGTGTCGCCCACGCGCGCAGCCCCGCCCGGCGCCGTGAGGCACCCGCACGTCTCGAGCGCCTCGCCCCCATCGCGCCGCTCGCCGGGGCCGGCGGCGCCCGGGCCGAGCGCGGAGACGAGGACGCGGCCGCGCGTGGTCCCCGCGAGCAAAAGGCCGTCGCGCCAGTCGAGCGACGCGAGCGGGGCGTCCCCGGGCATGTCGAGCCACCGCACCTGCGCGGCGCCCGCAAGCGTCGCGCCCGGGCCCTCAATCGCCATGAGGCCAACGCTGCCACCGGAGCCAAGAGCACTCAGCCCAACCGCAAGCGCGCCGTCCGTGTTGTGCAGCGCAAGGCGCGCGGCGCTGAAGAGCGTGCCACGCGCGGCGAGAGGAGTGCTGCTCGATAGAATGCTTGGGTGATTGCGCAAAAGACCGCACAGCTGGGTCTCCCGGCGCCACGCAGCCGTCGCGGTGTAAAGCGGAATCTGAATGATGCTCTCATCCATTCCCACTGTCCATCAGAGTACCAATACACAACAAAGAAGGAAAGTGTAGAACAAGGCGGGAAAAAGAAAAAAAGAAAGAGATATTGTCTCTGTATATATATATATATATATATATATATATATATATATAGGGGGGGATGTTAAGTGTACACATGCTTTACTATTCTCAAGATCGCCCGCGGTTTTCTTCTCTCTTCTTCTTCCTCCATAAGCTCTCCGCGCTCTCTGCATTAGACGGGAAGGTGCAAAAGAATTGTCGAATATACACACATATTATAACAAGAACAACAACAAAAAGTATCTAATACCGTCTAAGAATTTGTTCACACATCCCCACTGCCTCTACTCGTTCTCTTCGGAGGTCCTCGATTTGGTCTATGCCTCGCTGAGCAAACTCAACGAACCGTTTCTTCAGCGCATGTAATCGCTCCTCCGCGCACCGCCGCTCCTCCGCCATTCGGGCGGCGGAGTCGCCGGCCTCCAACTCTCGCTGCGCCGCCTCAACCGCTTTCGTCAAACCCCGCAGCAACTCCTCGTCCGCTCCGTCGCCACCGCCAACATTCGCCGGCGCGGAGATCTTCTCCTGCGAAACAATCGGCACGCGCTGCTTTGCGTACGTGCCCCCCGTCGCCTTTGCGATGATCCCGCGCAGTGCCCGGTGCCTTTCGTCCGCGTCGCGCTGCGCCTGTGCGACCGCGTCGCGCAGCCGCTCCGCCTCCCCGAGCGCTTCCGCAACGGACGCGGAAAGAGCCGCGCGCCGGGCGCCGCCGGTCCGTTGGTACGCCCGCAGCCGCGCCTCGAGCCGCTGCAGCGCGGGGCCCGCCCACTGCGCCTCACCTTCGCCCCACCGCTCTGAGGGAATAGTTTCTGAGGAAATAGTTTCTGAGGGAATAGGGCCTGAGGGAATAGTTTCTGAGGGAATGGGCACAGTATCTCTTTGCATGCACTGCAGCTGGGCGCGGAGTTTGTCGAGGCACATGCCAGAGCCCTCGCCGCCCCGCATCGGGGACAGGAACAAAGGAAAGGAAAAGGAAAAGGTAAGGTAGAGTCCTCACACACGCATTCCAGAGTGCATAGAAAAGATATATATATATATATATATATATATATATATATATATATAATCGCAAAGAAAGCAAAAAAGACAAAAACAAAATGCGTAAATTGAACAACAAAAAAAATATGCATATTAGAAATTGGAAATTAAAACAAAAATATATACAGAAAAAAAGAAACTGATAAAGAAGCAAAAAGGCCCGCGGCGAAAGCTTCCATAATTTTGAGAAATAGAGTCACTCATTGTATTGCATACACCGCACTTTTAGCCCAGCGTAAAAGCAACACTAGACCGGGTTGTGTAATTACAAGATAAAAACATACCCGTGTACTGCTGTAAGACAAGAGACACAACACTCAACAAAAACAGTCACAGTAGGTAGCTCTAGACCATGGCACTGGTCCATAAAAAAAAATATATATATATATATAATAATAATAAGGAGATCCTTCAACAATTTCTTTCTTACAAAATCGTTTGTCATAGTGAACGTGAACTACTTAACAACAACAAAAAAAAAAAAAAATGGCAGGTACCCAGGTTTGTTTCCAAAGGTCTGTGTGAAGAAAAGAAAGAAAATGAAATGAACTATAAATACATCCTCAACGCCGTGTGATTCTACGAATTTATTCTGTTCTCTTGTTTTAAGAAAAGAAAGCAGCTTCGCCCTTTTCTTCACGCTGTCTTTGAGGCCAGTGAAAGAGTACCCTCAGAACTCCATCCGGTACGAGTTCCTCATCACCTAATTTTAGCCGCCAAGGTAAATGCAACACATCAGCAAAAAGAAAAGAAAATAAAAGGAAAAAAAAAAATTGAAATGTGCACATAAATAGAGCTAAAATCAACCCCAATTTTGTACACACTTCCTTTGCATAAAAATTTTTTTGTACCGCTTTTGATTTTTAGATCTCCCATGTGACTCATCGCTGATGACGAGGAATCCTTCCGCCCTCTAAGAGTGCTTTAAATGCTCTTATGGCCGCAATCCTCATATGTGCACAATAGAATATGAAAGATGCGACAGCAACCGGCAAGACAGATAACCCACGCGGGTGCATCCACACTAGTGAGAGTGGAAAAAACTCCGCAAGCAAAAGGCAAAGGCCCGTAACAAGATCCTTTTTACGCCGCATGATACAGTAGTCAATAAGAAAGAGAAGAGTTAAAATGCTAAGGCTTGTTGTTATGGGAATCGTACCGATAAGCATGTACACATGGTCGCCGTACTCCGCGTAGTATAGCACACAAAATATAGTGCCAGCCATTAAAAAAGGAAAACTATTGGGGAAATTTAGTACTAAAAACCTGATAACTGCCTTCGGTTGAATCCTTGCCTGTCGATTAAAAAGCTGCCGCTTCGCTTCTGGTACAATGCTGGAATGTACAACGTAGAATTGCCATAGAAAAAGAGAAAAAATAGGCACTGCGCCACACCAAAACCAAGAAAATCGATTTACACGTGAAAAGTTCAGCTGTGCGAGTAGCGCTGGAATGGCAATATCTACAATACCGACAACCATCGCAATGATAGACCGTACAATAAGTGACTTGTTCTTTCGCAGCCGGCACAAAAGGGGTTCAGGCTCAAAGTGTGTAGGTATGATAGTGTTAGCAATAAGAGTGGCGTTGACGGTGAGGTACGTGAGCCACAGCAAAAAAAAAGAAGTATTGATACTACACACGCGTCCAAAGGCGACGGCCTCCGCAGTACACACTGTAGTACCGAGAAACAGTGAAAAGCACAAGAGCGCCAAAGAGAACAGCGTGTGCAGTACAAATACCCGGCGGGTTTGAACATAATCACAGTAAGCGCGCCGTTCCAGGTAACGCCTCACACTATCCATCGCGCCACGGAGAGACTTGCTCGTGGGTGCGATGGGCGGCTCCGTGTCGTCGGTTTCCGCAATGAGTCTCTCCGAACCGAGAAACGGACGCAAGCAATTCATAAGTTCCCGGTCGGAGTCCCGGATAGGCACGCGGTGCAATGCCTGCACAAGAGGATACGCGACAAATATATGCTTTGCTACAAACTCCCACATGACAGTGTGCTGGCAGATACGGTGCCATCTACTACAAACACTAGAGAGAACACCAATCCACGTGACCTTGCAATTGTTGCTTCCAATAACTTCAAGGAATATACGCAACACAAGGTCTGCGGGTAACCGCTGAAAGCACGACACATCTCGCTGAGGGAAACTCGTTTGTGCTTTTGACGAAAGTGTCTCGGCGCTTTGCGAAACATTTGTTGTAAGAGGCCCGAGCGCCGACCCCAGTGAGGCGCACAGAGTCATTCCTTAGCGCCTGCAACACCAACTCTAATTTGGAAATTATAATTATCACTACCAAAAGTTCTAGTTGTTGTTTTTGTTGTTTTTCTTTCTTTCTTTTTTCTTTTTTTAATTCTAGGTGTTCGGCAGAAAAGAAAAAAAAAAAAAAAAGAAACAACAAAAGGAGATACAAATAAAAATAAAAATAAACCCCACAAACAGGGTTTTCATCCCAGGTGAAACAATGATGAAAAACCAAATGATTGCTGCCGATGCCTCCACCCCGGCAACAGCCTCTCCTGTCATTGCCATTGGTTCGCATTGAGAACGCTATACTCCACGCATTGGCATGCACTAGACACTATGCATTGCCCGAGAATCCCTTTTGTACTACACAATTCATGCACTCACGAAAAAAAAAAAAATAATAGTAATAATAATATAAATAGAAATAGAACAGAATAGAATATAGAGAAGAACGGCTTAATGCATTTCATCCTCGTCACTGCATATACAATGAATTCATAAATTTAGTTTCCGCGTCGATGAAAAGTTCATCGGCACTCTGTCAAATTACTGAGCGCTCATTCAGAAACTGTACGCGTATCCCCTAACTAAACGAAACCGCACTCGGTGCAGCTGTACTGCAAAGGGAAAGAGTTACTGTGCCCAGCCGCACCAGTCTTGGCGCAATGCACACGAAGGCGCAGTGCGAATACAAAGCGCTCACTGAGAAATCCCAATTCTCAAAAAAAAAAATATCTCCATAGTTTCCAGAAAAAAAAAAAAGCCATCTGGACCGTAACAAAACAAAACAAAAAAAAAAACTTTTAAAGTTTCCAGCAGCGCAGGCAATCGTGAAGCAATTACAAAAAAAAAAAAAAAATTACATAACTTTTACCGAATCCCCAAGTGAAACAGTGGAACAACAACTTCTCCTTTTATTTCGTATCCATACACTTTTTTTTTTTTTTTTGTTTTGAATACACTGCCATATCCTCCTTGGAATACTTATTTTTTCTATTCATGTTTTTCGGCCTAGTTTGCCTGCCTTGTGACACAGTGTTTCTCGGTCGATTGTCGTTATTCTCTGTCATGTCGTTAACATTGCATTTACTCTTTGACGATCTGGTGTATAGTTCGTGCGAGAAAACGTCATCTGCGCACTGAATGCATCGAGTGCCGCAGTGTCACTCAGAGCGTAACGGCAGTTTCGGGAGCGCATTGGGGTCTCCGCTCTCAGCGCGCCTTGTAGCAAGTGTACAAAGTGATAAAAGACACTTTGTGAAGTCCGCGCGTTTTTTTTTTAAAAAAAAAAAGAAAAAAAAAAACTATTAATAACAATAATTTGTTTTCGAACTGTTTTTTCTTTTTTTTTTTTTGATGTGATTCCACCGCATTCACGCATTGCTTCATTTCTAATCTCCAAAATTCGAACTCCGCGTAAACATCGTTACCTTTCTCCTTGCCGATAATTTGACACTCCCCACCTATTTCTTTTTCTTTTGCCTCTCTCTCTCTCTCTCTCTCTCTCTCTCTCTTTCTCTTTACTCTGTGTACAGTTTATTATATTATACCTGTAAGTTACAGGTGTTATTAATCCCTACATTGAAAATGAAAGAATAAGACAAAAATACAATTCATTGAAAGCACAAAAAAAAAAAAAAATGAATAAAAGACAGGAAGAGTGGGCGGAATACACACGGTTAAAGAGATGAAAATAAAACCAAAATTAATAAAACCCAATACTTTTAAGTAGTAGACTCATAACCCTGCTTTTCTCTGGAAAAACAAAAATGGAAAAGAAACTCTCTACACCATACTCTCCCCGCAGAAAGGGCACAGAGAGGACAAGTGCTCGTCCTCCGAGAGCTCCCGCACCGCCCCCGCCGTACTCGCGGAGCGGAGCGAACTGCGCGCGTCGACGGCAGTGCAGCGCGCGCCGCACTGCGGGCAGTCCCAGTCGAGCCTGGCGCCCCCCGCCGGGGCGTCCCGCCGCGCCATCACCTCGCGCTGCACGAGGGCCCTCCACTCCCCGGGAGCGGCGGGGGCGCGCGACAGCGCCGCGTGCACATCGGCTCCGCGCGCGCCGTCGATGGTTGAGGCGATGAGGTCCGCGACGGTGTCGAGCGCCGCCTGTTTCTCCTCCGCCGAGAGGACCCCGCCATCCGCCATCCCGCTTACTCGTTCTTTGATTTTTTTTGTTTTGTTTCGTTTTGTTGGTGTTTATTCCTTCAACATCATTCAATGTGTTTAGGGCTCAGTGAGGGAAAGTTGTAAAAACGAGAATGGAAGGATTGTTAGAGGCAGAAACCTAAATGTAGTACTACTCAGTGAATAACAATAATAACAATAACAATAATATTGCGTTCAGGGCAAAGTTGATTGATATTGTATAGCGACACACTATAATAGTGTCAGTGAACATATCCACCAATGACCTGTTGAACACTCTAAAAAAAAATTTTTAGGCAAGCATTGGGCACATCCACATAGAAAATCTCAAACCATTTTTCATTATTTACTTTGTCAAATAAAAGCTATAAGAACAAAAGCACATCAAAGTGTTTATAGCAAAAACAAAGACTTTATAGCCCGCATTTTCTCATCAGTTTTTTTTTTTTTTAAAAGGGCCTTCTCTTTGCGTAGTTTCGATCCCCCCGAGGAAAAAGATATTTGTTACACCAATAGACCACGCGAGCCATCCATTGCAAGAAGCACAAATAAAAAAGGTAGACAATAAAAAATATTTTATTCTTTTTTTTTTTTTTGTTGATATAAAATACTTTCCGTAATCTATTTTGTCTTTGTTGCTTTCCGGTTCATCACCCCTCGTCCGAATAATTTGCAGTAGTGAAGTCGTAGGGAGGATTCAGATAGTATAAGTCTCCACATAAATGACATTGATATGAAATCCTAATGTGCACCGTCTGTGAATGCACCTTTTTTTTTTCTTTTTCTTTTTTTTTCTTTTTTACTTTATATCATAGGTAGTTATCTTATTCCTCTTATTCCTCCTCCTTCTCTTCCCCACTTCCCTCAATGTTTCATTTATTGTCCTTCTTCGGTACGTTCATTCATTCATTCACTGCGTGTTCTCAAGGGTGAAGGCAGACTCCTCTACATAGCCATTACACTCACATCACTGCACAGCAATTACTATTACATATTCCTCTATTTTCACTCTTGTTCTCGCCTGCCTTGGCCTCGCCTTTTTCCCGTTTGGCCAATGGGTTGTTTTTCTGAAAAACTAAATGCATAAGAACTGACTTCTGCTCCGAAACATCGCTTGAATCCAATGCCCCAACACTACATTCTTTTAGATCTGTGGACGTAAGAACGTTGCGCAAAATTGCATCATTTGAAAGAAGATTCCCAGTTTTAATGATCCTAATATGCGATGTTTTAACAGTCTCCTGCATTTCAGGAAGACTACTAGGCCATTCATTACGGATCGCATCCTTCACGTGCGCCGTTGTTGTTGGAGTTCCGTCCGGTTGATCTAGCGGAAGGTCTATCTGAACCTGTCTGCCGGAGTACGACGGGTGACAGGCGCCGCTGAGCACAAAACGCACACGAACAGACATAATCCTTTCCTTTGTCGATTCAATCCTTTCCTCTTCACACATCACACGTAGGCCAGAAAAACAAGTGGGTAGAAACAAAAAAAAAAATGATAAAACCAAGAACAACAGCAAAAAAAAAAAAAATGAAAATAGCCAAAGAAAAACAAAGAAACAAAAAAAAAAAAAAAACGTTACAAAGAGCACAAACCTTAAAGTAAGTAGTCTTAAACACATTTTTTGTGTGAGTGTGTGTGCGCAAGTAAAAGGGGGGAGGGAGAGGCAGCTGAGCGGCTTTATCTCTGCAAGCAAGATACTAATAAGATGCGCCGCATGTTTCCTTGTTCTGAAAGGAAGTCGGTGCGTCTGGAAAAACAACAGGAGGGCGATACGCAGGACCATTGTAGTCAAACCTAAACATGCCGTTATACTTCGCCCACGGCTGTCGCCGCGCCTTGGAGTACACTGTACCCACGAGGTCCTTCCCGCTCTTCACACGATTTCGCGTCTGCTGCGCAATCAACTCACGTCGACTAACAAACTTCGGCTCCGATCGATGCCATCCCCAGAGGGCCCACATGTCACTCGGCATTGGCTTTGCCCCCTCGTCCTTTACCGAAAGATAACCGGATGATGCCGTGAAGGACCCCATCCGATCCAGCTGGTCTACCCACATTTGAAACTCTGTGTCAAGTCTCATAACTGCACTCAGCGCGCCTGTCTTGATACCTTCTTTAAAAAAAGATTCCATCTTCTCACGGGAGCCACCTGTAAGTCGGACCGCCAGCATCATGTTTATGTAACTTTGTGCGTTAGGCTCAAGTCCAAGGGTTCGCATCTCCCCAAGAAGATACTCACAGCGCGGAAAGTCCTTGGCAAAGGCACATGCCTGCATGACAGCATTGTAGATATAGTGATCGGCACCAAATTTTTTCAGGTGATGTTGAAAAATGTTGTCAACACGTTCCATGTACTTCTTCGGATCTTTTTCTACCTGTGGCATCAAATGTACTACAGCTTTTTCATTATGCAACCTCGTCCAGAAGGTCTCGTCACGGTTTAAAATGTAAATCCGGTACATAGCCTCCGGGGTGAGCTCAAAGTTGTCACCAGCGTTGTAGAATCCAATCTCTTTTGGCCATTTGGTGTAACCCAAAAGGCTAAACTGCCGCTCTTGCCATCCGTTCGGGTGCCGCCGTGGGTACGCAAGCTGCAGCGGAACAAACCGATTTAAAGTCGACTCCGATATCTTAGGACGCCACGCCAAGTTCTTCCCTCCACGACGAGTGCGGCCTGGGTTGTGTGTCCATCCTTTTTTGAGCAGAACTTCGCTCTGCCTCAGCATTCTTTGCCGCTATCTATACTCACCCGTCGATAAACGCTTCCTGTAAAACAAATCAAAAAAAAAAAAAGTGGTCCAAGAAAAAAGAGAAGCCAAAGGGTAACTTATTATTGTAAGAACACATACACACCCAATGCAAGAGGGGGGAAGGGAAAGAAAAAAAAAATTATATATATATATATAAGGAAAAGCTGGCCTACATATAAATAAAAACACGAATATTGTTGGCTGTCCCGCAAATACTCCAAGACACTGATTCCATTAGTATCCACCAAGCAAAAAAAAAAAAGGACAGAAAGCGATTTAAAAAAAAAAAAATCGAAATCATTCTTCCATTTTACGACAATGTCCGAAATGGTAAATACAACATGACGACCTAAAATTGCACACTGAGTCTGTCTACAATGTCACCAGCCAGGGCCAACCCCTCAAATTCTTCAAATGTGATGTAACCGTCACGGTTTAAATCAACCTCAATAAAAGTTTTATCTACAATTTGTTGCAACTGAATATCAGTCAAATTGGTTCCCACCATAATTTTGAGCGTCTGGTAAAGGTCTTTGTTGCTTATTTTCCCATCTCGGTCGATATCATACATCTTGTATGTAAAACGCATTTTTTCACGCTTGTCGGTTTGTGGAGAAAAAACAGAAAGTGCCTTTGCAAATTCCACGAAATCAATTTCATTATCACCACTCGTATCTACTACAGATAAAACTCTCTCGAGAAGAGGCTTCGAAGAAAGGGATGGAATTGCAGCAAAGTTATCCTTTGAAATACTCCCCCTACATTTTACATCAAGTTTCACAAAGCGGTTGTGTAAGCGAAGGATCTGTGCTTCCGAAAGGTTTGTCGTATTCAACAGCTGCTGAAGAACTTCCGGTTTTAACGGTCTGTCTTCGTTCATTAAATTGAACTACAAAAATACTCAAGAAAACTGATGGTACCAAAGTTATTTTCCTTATTTATCTTTTTTGACGTTCTTCTCCTTCGCCCTCGCGCGCGTGAGTGTATGTGTTGTTTTTTAAATTTCTTTCTTTATATGCGTGTGTATGTTTCTATATATAAATTCAAATATATATATATATATATATATATATATATATATATACTTCTGTTAATGACGTGAAGCAACAGTATCGACGTTGAAAAAAGAACCCAAAAAAATGTTGGGAAAAAAAAACTCACATCTAACAGATAAAAAAATACTGGTAAATAGAATTTTGGATACTATGATATGTATTTATGTACAAAACAAATCAATTTTTCTCGGTACCCTATACGCTGCTTTCTTTTAATAGTTTACCACTTGATAAAACTCCCAAAGTATGTATATATATATATATATATATATATATATATATTGAATGGTCAAATTACATAAGATATACTGCGAGTATCCCTACGCACATGTTTCCAATTGAGACCCCTCCATGTCGACTGACATCATAGCCATATACAGACCCCGCGAGGCGCAGAAGACGGCGCAGGCGTCCTCTAATGTCAGGAGCACGCGGCCCCCGGCAACGCGCAGGTCCACACTGCCGCTCGACTCCAGCACAGTGCCCATTCGTTCCCAAGCGACACGCACCTTTCCAAAGAGACCCAGCTCGGCCCACGCCGTGAACACGGCCGGGGTGAGTGTTGCCGCAGAAATAAGTCCTGTGTCATCGGGGTCAAATGCTTTAAAGATGGCACTGACGTTTCGATCGAGTCGAGGGTGATGCGTGTGCTTTACCATAAAAGCAAAGAACGCGACGAGTGTCACGGAACCAGTCTCGGAATTGTATTCTGGAAGCGCCTTAAACATATGCTCAATGTACTCGCGGCTCACCATAATAGGCACCAGTCGCCCACACACCTCATACAGTTCATCAAAATTCAATTGCACCAACGCGTAATAATTGGCATCCTTGTCCAATACCTCCCCCCACTCCGTGCCTTTGTGTTGCGCGAGTGCGGCGTATAAATCGAACAGCGGAACTCCACCAAGAAGCCCGACAAAAGGATTTATTTCGCATATTCCACTCCGCATAGAAGAAGCGCGGAGGCGCAACTTCTCAACGCGCTCCTCAAAGGCATCACTGTCTTCACGCATCCTCAGCGCCGGGGACGACCTCTCCCGGTTCGTGTTTGCTCGCGGAAGCGGACCGTACATGGCCTTACGCAAAAAATAATCCAATGTGCACTGAAAATCCCCTGTCGTCTTCACTGTGCGCTGCGGTGGCTGCGACTGCCGGTGCCACTTTCCAGTTTTGACATGTAACACAAAGCGCGGCGGAGGACCCTCATGGTTAATCATGATAACTAAAGAAAGTATCAGGAAAAGTGAGTCTCCTCGTTCCGCCAAGCCACGGCTAATGGCTCTTTGAAATACAAAAAAATGAATATATTTAAAAATATATAAACATAGCACATAGGCAATGAAGCAACCAAAGAAACGAGAAAAAAAAAAAAAGCAATAAGTGAACCAAGTAACACACAAAATAACGAATTTCACAAAATGTTTTTCTTTGTTTCTCATTTTTATTTCTTTTTTTTTTTTGTTTGCTTTTCATCCTCATCCGTCCAAAAGATACACACTTTAAAAGAAGGTTAAACAGTAGACAGTAAATGTCTCGGTAACAGGGAAACATACCTATGTAGTAATTACTACTCAGCCCAAAATCTTTTTTTTCTTGTTTTTTTTTTTTTGTTGTTGTTGTTGTTGTTCCCTCTTTGACTTGCCGGTTTCTTCCCAAGATCTAATTGCAACTCGTTCATTTTTTTTTTTTTTTCACCACCACCACAATCATCATCTTTCCCTTAACCTCTTTGCGATCGTCAATGTACCTGTGCAATCTTCTGACTCGACATCAGCTCCAGCCACGTATCGCACATCACACAAAGCATTCAAACTCAGAATATCTTCCAACACGCATCAAGGCACACACACACACACACAGAGAGAGAATTCTCCCGTATCATTGTCGCACAAGTAGTAAGACAGGTCTTATCATTGGCAGCGCACGTGCATTTATTTTTTTTTTTTTTTGCTTCTCATTCTCACAGTCTTTTCCTTTTCTCTCCCTTCTCACTTTTTTTTTTTTTACTTCGAGCTTTCTTCGGTTCTGTTCTGTTCTGTTTTCTTATTTTTTTTTCATTATTTTCATAATATAAAATCTAACGCAAACAAGTACATCTACAACCTCTTAATATGAATAAAACAAGGACACACCCACTGTTTTAAAAATGTGATAACAGCATCTGACTTCTCTTAGGAGAATATAGACAGGAGGCAATTTCGCAGTAAACTATTCAGCAGACGGCCTGGCGACATGATTTGTCGCCTCCACGGACTCCGGGGCCGGGGGACGAACGACGGGGGAGTTCTCCGAAGGTTTCTTTTTAAGGGGAGGAGGGCAGCTGAACACACTACCGTAGTCCGCGTGAAGAAAGGGATGAGTCAGCAGCTCATCTGCGGTCGGACGAGAGTGATGGTCCAACGTCAAACAAGCGCGAAGAAAGTCAATGTACAGAGGATCGTCATAGCCAAATAGTTCCGACAGTGGCGTATCGGACATGGGAAAGTGAAACACAAGTTCCCTTTCCTCGCGGTACTCATAAAAAGCACCATATTTAGAAACAAAGTGCTGTGAATTGCGTCCCTCATGCAACATGGACGCGGGAATCTTACCACACACACTGCAAATCGACGCTAGCATCTGCGGCAGCGAATTATTCTCAAAGAGAATACGTCCTGTTGCTAACTCGGCTAGTATGGCACCAAGTGACCATATATCAATGCGACCATCGTACTTGCACCCCAGAACCACCTCGGGTGCCCGGTAGCACCTGGACTGAATGTAAGAACTGAGGTTGTCCGTTAAATAACAGCTACTTCCAAAGTCAATAATTTTCACTTCACACTTGCTGAAGGACTTAATAAGAATGTTTTCTGGTTTAAGATCGCAATGGATAAGACCTAGTCCATGCAAAAAACGTAACCCTTTAAGTATCTGACGTGCAATAGCTTGTAGGCGAGCTAGTGTAAAGTAAAATTCCGTCTCCTCCTCTCTGTTAAATTTACTAAATTGATAAAGGTTGTCACGAAGAAGTTCCGTCACAATAAACATATGTTCCTTGTAGTAGAAAAAGTCATACATTCGCACAACACAATTTTCCTCCGTGTCCCCTGAAGAGTTGATCAAACTCAAAAGCTTAATCTCATCAATACTTTGGTCAAAAAAATCTTTAGAGTTGCGCATCACCTTCAGGCAAACCTCTCTATCCTCCTTCAGGTCCATACAACGCACGGTCCGTGAAAACACGGCTGAGTCCAAAAATTGTAATATCTGGTACTTTCCTGCAACGACAGTGTCAATGATGATAGGAAATTCCTTTTCCTCCTCAAATCCCGTTCTGCGCGCTTTGTAAACTACGCGCAGATTGACAGATTCCAAAGGTGTATTTAATGGGGGCTGCTCCTTCATATATGGTGTTGTCGACACCAAAGAAACGTCTACTTGCTCATGCGCTATCTTGTAGTCCTCGAGAGTCGTGCCAGCACCCGCGTCGAATTGAGGGGCCATGTGCTCTTTGCCTATCGGCTCCCACAGATCTTCCTCAATGCCAACAGCCGTCGCCACACGATACTTTTTTTGCAGAACAGACAGCGATGTCGTGGTGGCGGAGGGACTCTTACACGACTGCGCTGAGGAAGCAGAGTTACGCCCCGATCGCGCGTTCTTTTCCGGCTCGCGTTGCTTGGCTCCCTCGTCCTGTTTTACAAGATCATGCCATTGATCCACAAAGAGCTCCAGACACTTTGAAAGTCCAAGATGTTGCAGAAAGGAACGAAACTCCTTCGCTTTGGTATGGTCCAAGGGAGAGAGCACAGGTACCATTTATAAATCCCTCAAAAAATCCAAGCGATATGAGCTAGCTCGTGCGGTTACAGTGTCAGGTTCAAAAGGATAGAGAGATTCTACTGAATGAAGAATAAAGATATATTTATATATATAACAAACGGTCACGCTCCGTAACACTCAAAAAGTTTATCCCTGCTGCCGTTTACTTTGCTTCTGCGGCGCTGTTTTGCAACAGAAAGTGTACCTTCTAATCAAAACCCCACTTCTTCACACACACACACACGTATATATGTATATATCTATAATATACTGAAATAAAGAGTAGGAAAGGAAACGCAAACAAAACATTTCGATAAATTATTAAAAAAAAAAAAATTCGCAGAGTATTGCATTGATATATCGCAATAAAAATATTGCATACATATATATATATATATATATATATATATATATATATATATATATATTCAAAAGTTTCTCCATCGTATGGAGTATATTGGGGGTAAGGGAATTCTTTCTCTTCTCTCTCTCTTTCTCTTAAGTTTATTCTTTCTCTTTTACTCACCTATATTAATCTATGCAGTACCTAAACAAAGGCATTACTCCCACAGTACACATATATACACGCACACAAAGGAAAGCGAAGTAAAAAAAAAAAGTAAAGAGAAAAAGAAAAAGAGAAAGTGAGAAAGAAAGAGAGAGAGAAAGAGAGATAAGGTAAAAAGAGAAGGGGAAGTAAAATATAATAATATGAATAAAATATTCTATGACTTCAGCTTCTACACACCCGGATCTCTTCTAGAATACCTTTGTTTCCTTGTTCGTTTTTTTTTTTCTTTCACCGGCTAACTCATCAATACGCACACTTCACAAGTGAACATAGAGGAGCATAGGTCTCCTTCTTTTCTATGTCGATGAGGAGCTTAGAGCTTTATAAACGACTCACAGGACTTCAATATCTTAGGGCAAATACGAAATTCCACAAGTTTACGAGAGAGCTCTGCCTGTGAGGTTCCAGACCGCAGTAAGTCACCGACGTGACCACTTTGCTTTCTTACGCCTTTCGTAAGGACTCCATCAAGGTCTCCATACTTTTTTAAAAGCTGCAGAGCACGAGTCTTTCCAATGCCCTTCACACCAGGAATATTGTCTGCAGAGTCACCCGCAAGAGACTTATAGTCTCGGATAAGCTTCGGATGAACACCGACGCGTTCTATAACTCCTTTCTCAGAGACAAGATGTTTTGTACGAATGTCGTAGTGATAGGACTTGTTGGCCTCATCGATAAGTTGGTACAAGTCATAGTCATGCGACATGACCACAGTAGGTATCTTTAACTTTTGATTGTGAAGTGCCAAGGTGGCAATCATGTCGTCCGCCTCTACGTCCACCGTTTTAAGTTTTGCATCGGAATCCGGAAGGATAACCAGTGTGTTCTTTGGCTCCTCTAAAAAGACCTTCTTTGCAACCTTTTCGATAATACCAAGTTCCACTCCATGTTCACGTTCTTTACGGTTTTCCTTATAGTGCGGGTACAACTCCCGACGCCCCCCATCACCTTGGTCAAAGCAAATCACAATTTTGTTGTGCTTGGGCGTGTGGGCATACTCCACTTGAGGCGAGAGGAGATGTTGTGCGAGGTGATTCGGATCAAAACTATGGGCTGTGGCCATGATGTAGCGTGCGTTCGTTATAGCAAAACGCTTTACATCAATAGGATTCTTCTTGCTCGCGTAAGACCAGCGATGATACCAACGGTGCAACACTGCGGGTCCGTCAATGAGAACAATAGCTCGCTCACGAACAGACATCACTGCACACTCTTCAAAGAACTACGTCTCGACGTCTCGACAGAACTACTGAGGAAAACAAAAACTCCTTCGCAGCCTCTTGGAGAAACAAATCAGAATACACAAATAAAAAAAAAAATAGGGGAAAAAACAAAGAAATAAAATAAGTAATATATATATATATATATATATATATATATATATATATATATATATATAAGGAAAGAATAATACGAGACACCCATATCATTAGCGTACGCACAAACTCACAGAATTTCTTTTTCTTTTTTTTTTTCCTCCACCAAAGATTCCCCTATTTGATATATATATATATATTTATATCGGTGTGGTGTGAGATGGAGAGCATGTAAATTCGGTTGCTACCTGCGCGCCATACTCTCTACTCCTGCTGACCCTGGAGGATAGAGCCCGCGCTGCCGGAGCTCTGCGAGTCGCGCGACCATCGCCGGCGGCATTGCGCCATTGCGCTCGAGCCGCTCCGCCGCGCGCAGCTGCAGCGCCCGCACCTCCGCGCAGTCCTCGCGCGCCGCGGGGGCGGTGAGGGCCGCCGCGCACGGGGCCGCGAGGGCGGCGCCGCCGGGGCCGTCGACGGCCGCCGCGACGAGCGCCCAGAGCGCCAGGCGCACCGCCGCGTCCGGGTGGGCCCTGTGGCCCCACGCGGCTCGCAGCGCGTCGGCGGAAACGTCTCCGGGCGCCACGTGCGGCGCGGCCGCGAGGACCCGCAGCAGCGCCAGCGCCGGGAGCGGCGGCGCGCGCGAGAGCGCAAGCGACAGGTCCGCCGCGCACAGCAGCGGCCGCACCGCCGCCCACCCCGCCGCCGTCGTCGCCGCCGCCGCCACCACCGCCGCCGAGGAGGCCGCCGAGGAGGCCGAGGAGGCCGAGGAGGAAGAGGAGGAAGAGGGGGGAGAGGAGGAAGAGGGGGGAGAGGTGAAAGAGGGGGGAGAGGTGAAAGTGTGTATCCAGTGCACGGCTGCCGGCGCGGCCCACTGCGCGGCGTAGCGCTTGGCGTTCTCTTCGTGTGCGCAAAGGGCCACAGCCGCCGCATGCCACGCGGACTCCGCTCCCGCAGTCTCCGCTCCCGCAGTCTCCGCGGCGAACTCCATTGCGGCGCACAGCGCGGGCGGGGCTGGTGCGTGCCGCGCAACAACGGCGCAAAAGAGTAAATAATTTGCCGCGAGCAGTGGGTCTTGCTCCAGTGCACGGAGCTCGCTGCACGCAAGCAGTTCGGTGTGTGCCGCGAGAAACCGCACAGCGGCGCTATTCCCGTGCGCGTCTGGTGCGTCTGTGTCAATCAAACGCAACAGGCGCTCGCCGCGCAGTGCGGCGGTGAGCCGCGCGGCAATGCATGAGGCCTCGCGCGGGGAATGATGCACTGCGAGCAGCGCAACAAGTGCCGGGCGCGCAGGGGCCGCAAGACTCAAATCTTCGTGCGCCACGGCATCGACGAGAAAACACAGAGCGGCGCAGTCCGCGGCACACACGTCGAGGCGCACAAACTCTGCCGCGTCATTGGACTCCAAAACAGAAAGCAGTGCGGCGCTAATTAACGCGCAGACATCGGGGTTTGCAGTGGCCGCCGCGTCGCGCAGCAGAACAGCGGCGAACGGCTCCGCGCCATTGCGCCATAGTGTCATGAGCCGCTCCGGGGACATCCACTGCGCCAGCGACTGTCGCGCCTCGCGGGCCTCTGCAAAACTGTCAGAGGAAAGGGCGGCGGCAAGGCGCCGAAGCTCATCCATCGCACTTCGCTTCTCTCCACACAAGAAAGAAATAAACAGAAAGAAAAAGAAAATGATGAGGGAGGAGCGCATACGGCAAAGAATGAATAAGTCAACGGATATAAAAAGTAGACCGAAGGTGCACAGCAAAAACAGATTGCGAGAACTCATGAATTGGTAAAAAAAAAAAAAGAAACAAGGAAATACAATAAACCCTTCTCCTAATGCGTGGGAAAAGTAATAAAATGTACAGGCGAATCACTCAGTCGCGACAGACAGGCTGGTGCAAGTGAAGGCGCAGTCTGCGGCACGGACTGCTGCAGTACCACTCGCGCCCGCACCTCGAGCAGGGCCGGCAGGGCGCGACGCGAAAGCAATAGTCGCAGAGCCGCTCCCCCGGGGCCTGCGCGCGGCACTCAGCGGCCTCCAGCGCCCGCAGTCTCCGCTCGCACAACTCCACGCGCGCAGCGAGCTCGCGCTGCTGGTGCGCACTGGCGCGCAGGTACGATGCCACGGCCGACAGCAATTCATCCCCCACTGGCGCGGTGGAATGAACTTCGGACATGTGCAGTGCACACGCTAATGCCACACCCGTGTCTGTGTCTCTGTGCACAGAGGGAAATCTTTATATATATATATATATATATATGAACTGTTTGTAATGCTTCTGTCTTGCTATCAAGGAGCGCAAAAAATAAGTAAATAAATTAAAAAAATGATAATAATAAATACAGAAAACAAGTTAAGGAAAAGAAAAAGCTAAAAAAAGCAAAACCAGAGATAGTTTCTGCAGTTTTGTCAATATAAAAAGGAATATATATATGGGTCCTCTACGAAGGAATCAAGGATAAAATACAAATGTATAACAGAAATATATATATATGGAAGAGGAAAAAGAAACAACACAATAAAAGTGACTTGTAGGGAGCTAGACCGCGCACACTGCACAGTGCATAAGCCACTGCCCTCTTTTGTGTTACAAAGAAAAACCGATAATCATTCAATTCACACTCACACAAAAACTCCTCTCCCTCTCTCCCCCTCAGCACGTCAGATGAAATCCCTTTCCAATTATTTTTTTTTTATAATTTTTTTTTTTTTTCCTCCTGCGCTAACGCTCTCCGCCGCATCGGTTTCCAATGGCCACGCGCACTTCCGCGAGAGCGGCGGCGGATCGTTCGAGCTCCGCGTCCACAGCGCAGCAATAGCGCTTCGACTCCTCGAGCTGTGCGTTCTTCGCGGTCACCTCACGCCGCAGCACCTCAAAAGCCGCGGCGCACTGACACAAATCCCCGCGCAGTGCCGCCGCTTCCGCCGCACTGAACCGCACACGTGCCGCGCACAAATCAGAAAATGTCTCCGCGAGGGCAAAGGCATGTGCTTCGGCAACCGCTGCGTGAGCGGCGGCCGACGTGCCTGCTGCGGCAGCGAGTGACAGCAGTGGCACAAAAGAAAAAGCAGAGGAGAGAAACAAATTCACGCGTGCGGTGGTTGCGTCCGCCATGCACTCCGCGTAGCGCATACAATGTTCTGCAAACGCATTTTGAATAGCGGCGGTCTGCGCTGCCACTGCTTTCTGTGTGTTGCGTTCCAGTGCTGCGTTGAGCACGACGTGATCCGCGCAGCTCTCCTGCGCATCGACTTGCGCCACACTCACACGTGGCTGTGCCGCCCCCGCTGCGGCAAAACCAATGCGCGAGACCACTGAGGCATTGACGTGCAGAACCATCAGCGCCGATGCGGTCTCCGCGACTGCTGCGCAGTGAAACGCAAAGTGCCCGTCGCCCAGCGCGCGCAGCTCCAGCGGCGGGAGAGCGCCCTGTGTTGTCCCTGCGCCGCGCAGCGCCCCGCGCACGGCAGCGGAGACCGCAGCGGACGAGAGCGACGGCGGCAGCGCAAGCGCGACGGAGACTCTGTGCGCCGCAACCGCGCAGGGGACGCGCAGCTCCACGTCGCCTGCGCCGAAGTGCGGTGCGGGAACGGAGTCGAACGTGTCGCGCACTTGAGGCGCGGTCCACGACTCCACGCGAATGTGCGTGGCGCCCTCTTCCCTTTCCTCTGCGGGAGGGGTCGCCGGAGTGCGGCACTCTCCGCCGCGCCGGAGTGCGGCGACCTCCTCCGCCAGGCGCGTGCGCTCGTCGAGCAGCCGCCGCATGAGCGCCTCCATCGCGGCGGCCCGTCGCACGAGCTCCGCCGCCTTCTCGGAGTGCCTCCGCCGCTCCGCCTCGAGGCGCGCGCACCCCTCGAGCGCCGCGGACTCCCGCGCGGTGCGGCAGTCGCGCAGCGCAGACACCTCAGACAACAACTTCTCCACCCGCTCACCGGTCCACGCCATCTCCCGGTTTATGTGTGTATCGTTTTTGTTTTTCTTTCCAATCACATGCTCATAGTCCAGGATGAGAGAGAGAGAGAGAGGAAAAAAAAAAAATGCGAGAGATACATTATAAATGATCAGCTATCACGTAACGCAGGGAGGGGAAAAGCTCACACACATCCAACATCAATTGACAAATTCTAAATACAGAATAGGCGTTGAACACTCCTCTCACTTGTTGATAGAAAGTACTCTTTTTAAACAGTGATTTAGTAAAGGCAGCTCCGCACTCACGCCAATAAAAGCCCTGTGATGAGATTTGCAACAAGTCAATGATGCAATATTGCAATAATTTGCTGTTGTTGTTCTTTTTTTTTTTTTTTTCTCTTCATCTGCCGCTGCTTAAAGGAAAAAAAAAAAACTATTTGCCGTGAGAGCCTTTGATAAAAATGTCAGTCAATGGCTCTTTTTTGAAATATTGACGGAGATCATTCTTGGACAACTTTGTGCACAAAATCCCCAATAGGCAGTTGTCGTTGATGTGATACTGTTTCCTAGTCGATAGTATTCAGTTGTTAAATTGATCAGAACCCACAACTGTCATTCATGTAAAGTATACATACCTAAAAAACTCAGGTTTTGCTGCACAATGGCGTCTAACAGAAACATTTTTCAAATAAAATTCAATTCTTTCACCAACACCAGGAGTCTGGCGGCAATAACTACTTGAACGGCATCATGTTCTTATAAAATTCACCTAGGTAAACTTTATTTTAGAAAGGTCTTAAAAATAATAATAAGAACAAAAGTTTAAAAATAAGATGACCGCAATGTTATCAAAAATAGACCATATATCAGTGAGGAAGACTTTGCCTCCGAAAAAAAACTCTACAACAATATATATATATATATATATATCACTATAATAATAACAATCATTAACAGTAGAAGCAGGGGCAGATTATGATAGTCACACATCGTAAAACCCCTTATCTTCAACCTTGCACCTTTTTTTTCCTTTTCTCTCCTTCTCTCTCTCTCTCTCTCTCTCTCTCTCTCTCTCTCTCTCTCATCTTACGCAGCTACAACTGGCCCAAAATAAAAACGCTGTTTTGGAATGCAGAAGAAATGCCTTACAACATGCATGAAAGATAATAAGATAGAGCCATGGTTTCTGCAATTTGGCCGCACTAAAAATACGACAGAAAAAAATAGAATTCACACATAGAGAAAGCAAGCGCTCATTGTTCGGATTAAACATAGGTGTTCATTCGCTCATTTATTTATTTTGATCTCTTTTTGTTTTTTGTTTTGTTTTTCATTTCTTTTGTTCTTTTCTCTTTCCGTCTCTCATTATTGATGGCTTTAGATGAAGTATACAGTTTTACTCTTTTTTGATCCCTTATTCGCTATTGTTTTCTTTCTTCTTCATCGCCACGCTTGTCGAGGATTGTTCTTTACACTTTTGTTTCTTTTTTTTTCTTTTTTTTTTTTTGATTTATTTCTTCAGTTTTTGTTTTTGTTCCATTTTTTTGTTTTGTTTTTGTTTAAAACTATAGATCTTCTGTACACACTGTACACACACACATACACAACAAGAGAGCTTCACACACTCCTACCCCTCCCGCCCTCTACCACACACGAGCGCGCATCTCTACTCTTGTCCACTTACACATTACTCTCACTTCCGTTGGCCCATTAGACCAACAGATCAGCCCGACAACTGCTGCGTTGGAGTCGAACGCGGGTCTCTCGAGTGATACTGATCACGGTGTTGTAATATCATGTCATACTTATTTCCTTGCGCATCCGCACGGCGGCTGTTTTCAAAGTCTACTGAATGACGACCATTGGCATTTTTTTGAAGAATGCTATCAATCCTACCCTCTAGCTTCTTCGCATAGGGGGCGTTCTTAATCGTTGGCAGAAGTGGCCGAATCACCGAAACAAGGGTGTCCAACTGCGATGGCAAACAAATAGATAGTGCAGTCTGAAGGACATAGTTCCCAAAATCATCTTGGATAAGTTGCGCCACAACATCGGTTGAACACATAGCTTCAACGTACATATTTTGTATGTCCTGTGATGCCCCTCGCAGCACCTTCTCCATAACATTAGAGCTGAATTTGTTCATGCAAAGTTGGACTACATGCGGAAGAAATGTAGTAGCAATCCTGTCTGTAGTGTTTTTATCACTGGATTCCACAACATACTGTAAGACATAGTTGCCAAAGGGATCCTCAGCGATTTGAAGGCAGCAATCCAGTATATGCTTTACAAGTGCCCCACGCTGTGCAGGGGAAGCGAACTCAAGGCATCGTTGAAGAACACAACAACCTTGCTTGTTTTTTGCAATAGATACGCAATCAGCCGAGACGGCAGCGTAGATGAACGCTTTGTCAGTGTAGTTAAACCGTTGCAAGACCTTTTGAATAACATGATTACCGTGAGTATCTTTCACCAAGCGAACAACATCCCTAGATAGTGCCTCACGAACAATTTTCATCTCCTCTCGGGTAACAATTGTTTCAATCATCTTTTGAACGCTGAAGGTTCCATGGGACGTAAGTGCTATACTGGATATCTTCGGAGCTGCGACTCGGGCCACACTGTTTCGCACCTCAGGTTGCATAATATCAAAAAGCTTTTGAACAAGAAAATTAGCATACTGGTCAACCATGAGTTCTGCTACATGTGGAACAATTTCACTTATGATGACACGTACGACATCGCTATCGTTGGCAGACTCCGTTAATAAACGCTGAAGAAAACGACAGCCATGCTGGTCCTTTGCTGTTTCGTAGACGGTACCTCTCAGATTCTCTGCGGTGACGCCAGCAGTGGAGGCACCGGCGCCAGCGCCGGCATTCACATTACCACTCCCACCAGTGTTCCCACTGCCACTGCCACTGCCACTGCCACTGCCACTGCCGTATGTATGTACGGGAAGATGGCGATGGTACGGATTAACCGAGTGGCCACTCCATTCCATGTACTGGGAGCCTCTGTCCTTATCTCGGTTTATGTCATCCATGGACCCTATCATGTGGAGGTTACGTTGCTCGGGGAAATGGACATGTGCAGCTATTTGAGTAGATGCACCACCTCGCTTTGCTACTGGTGATGAAACAGGGTACGCACCAGGTGCCCCAATGCTCTTAGAAGAAGGCTCAAAAGGTGGTGCATCGACGCGCATCATACTTATTTGCGTTGTTATTGCAGCCTGCGGTTGTCCAAAGAGACTGACAGGCACTGGGGAACTAGAGTTTGAGGGGGAGCATGTCCACGGAGCATTAATATTCTGCCGTTGGCTATTTAACAATGCATTATCAGTGGGAGTCAGCGGAGAGGGTGTGGCGAACACCTGTGAGCTGCGTGTGTAAACTCCAATAGGCCTTATCACACTGTCCTCATCCTCGCCTGCGCCTCGGGGCAAAATGTTCGTCTCGGTAGTTCTGTACTCGTCCTCGTGCACAGTCCACATATAATCTTTCGAAGCTCCGTGTACACACGCAAAAAAAAAAAAAACTATAAAAACAACAATTCGAGAGAAATGATTATAGATAGTAGTACTTCATAATAAATTCAGCGCAAACAAAAAAAAAAATGGTGAAATAAAAAAAAGAGCATTTCCTTGGTTATCCATGAGAAAACTGGGAGAAAGGAATTTACGAACTCTGCATCACATAATGTCCTTTATTAACTTGTCACTGTTCCTTTTTTTTTTTTTTGGACGATACCTGTGAAACTACAAAGAAACTTTGTGGCCTTCAGAGATTGAAAAAAAAAGTTTACTTTTTAGTTTCTTTTTCACTCACCTCGTCATTCCACCTAGCAAAAGCATTAGAGGAAAGACGCGTTTTTCGAGAAGCCATCAATGGAAGTACTTGTTCATCGACAGCTTTGTAAGAATGCTCGCGGCGAAAGGCAAAAGCATACGCATACACAAAGAGTGCTGTTGCAGCCGTTACAAAATAGCAAACAGGTTCCATTACATCCCAATCATACACCAAAAATGTTAGATATGCCAGGAATACCATCTGTACTCCACTTTGAAGCAAAACTGTACTCCAAAAAATCCTGTGACGAAAAATATTACTTTCTTTGATCTCTTCAAGGCGTGAGTTACTATCAGCAAGGTGTGTCTGGGATCCTTTTTGACACTCTATTGCAACAGGAGCGCTTTCCGGAAGAGAAGGGAGTCCAACATCAAAGTGAACAGCGTTCACGACATCAAACGGATCCAAGTACACATGGTCCCGTATCAGAATCATCTCCCGAGCGTCATGGAGGCTTTTCAGAAACTCTTTCGCTTCAGTTTGACTCATCCGCTCAGAAGCTGGAGCACATGGGTTACTTGTGCATAAGAAAAGAAATTCATCTTCCCTAACTATTCTTTTAGTCATGCAATCCAACATGCATCGCGCCCGCAGTCTTTTCCTTATTATTTGGATTGCGACACTGCGTGAGTCAAAGAGTGTCAAGGTTCTTCGCATGTCTCTGTATATCCAAAACGCTTATTTAAAAAAAAAATAAAAAAAAGAAAGGAAGAAATTCAAAAAATATATATAATAACAATAATAACAACAAATATATGCATAGTGTGAATAGAAAGCAAAATTCACTTAAACTACAGACTCTCTTTTTCTCTTCCGACGAGTGATACTCAGTTATGCAGTCCGATCCATACACATTCCCCAACTCCCATGCGGATAGAGTGGGCATACGAGAATGAAAAGTAAAAAAGGGGCTGTTCGTACTGTCATCCGCTTTTTTTTTTTTTTTTTTTAGAATCTGCAAAAAAAACATAAAAAAAAAAAAAAAAACATCTCCACTGTTCGCCCCATAGATATATCTTTGTTGATGGGCTCAAATCTGGTCCAAGTAGTCCTTTAACTGCTCAACGGAAAGGAGCTCAAATTTCCCTCCGGTCACTCGTCCCACTTGCGTATTTTCCGCTGTCATTTTTCCGTCAAATCCTTCCTTTAGAGTCAGCAGGGCCGTGTGCACTGCATCTTCTATTTCCATTTCATTCGTGTAACGTTTCTCCAGAAATGTTTTAGCGTCAGTACTCCCTTTTCCAATAGAAGTAGCTTTCCAAGCCCAAAAGGTACCACTGGGATCCACCTGGTATAAGTGATTGCCACGGGAATCTACCCCCGCCACGAGAAGCGAGCATCCAAAGGGTCTCACGCCGCCGGATTGTGTAAACTCCTGATAGAGAGAACTGATTTTGCGAACCAGCTGAGCAACCGGCATCGGCTCATGATAAGTCAGTCGGTATCCTTGGCATTCTCGTCGCGCAGCATCCACAAGGACACGGCAATCTGGACCGATCCCACTGTATGTGCACCCGACGTGCTCATCTAAAACGAACACTTTGTGAAGTGTGCAGGAGTCTGCAAGAGGAGTAGTAGTCTTTTTTTCGGCAGCAATAATAACACCATCAAGTGCCTTGACCCCCAACGCTGTTGTTCCCTTTCCGGCAGCTGTGGTGGCATATTCAATCTGCACCAATTTCCCTGAGGGACTGAATGTTGTAAGACCGTAAGACGATTCTGACATAACGACCAAATGACTTTTCTTTAATAAGACAACAAAAAGTAATTTCTTTGTGTGTATACACGTATATATTTTTTTTGTTCTTTTGTGTGTGTGTGAGTGTATGTGTGTATGAGTTCTTTTTAATATAGAAAAAAAAAGGCGAAGAAATCATAGATCAAACACATTCAAATAGCAAGTGCCTATCGTACCGTAGCAAAACTTATATATATATATATATATATATATATATATTCTGTCTACACACAGATGATTACCTTCTGCTATGAATACTTTCATTGCCTCCCTTCGTATTATAAAAATAAACAAAAGAAGCGACTCACCCGTCCTAGTGGCATAAAAAGAGAATTCCTGCCCTATACCAACACTAGAAAAAAAAAACTAACAGCATGCTACCTAATCACTATTTTTTTTTTTTACTAATCGTATACAGGTTTCTTACCCTTCACAAAAACGTCATGAAGGATAGGAGCCTTCTCGCGAAAATCAGCTGCATCGGGATCGTAAAGTGGTTCAAAGTCACGGTCGAGCCAAAATTCATACGCGCCTTTGCGATTTTTCTTCACCGGTTGGTACAGAGGCTCAAACTCCTTCCACGGCTTCACACCATAAAGAATAACGTGATCAAAGTGTCCTAACGCACGTTTTTCTTCCCACTTCTCCAGCCATACCTCTTGCATCATGCGCTCTAGATACCAGCGCATCTTCTTGCACATCGAGTGCTCTTCACCCCAATTTCCAATGCAATGAAGCCACTGGTAATAAGCGAGGATACCATTTTTTTGCTTATTACCAGTGGCACAAAATCGTGGCTCATTGAAGTCGCTGAAGTGGGGAACAGCGGGCATTTCCTCCCGCTGAATCTTATAGTTCTTGTGCTCTGCGAAGGGCATTTTTTATACTTCTGCTTTCCTTTTATCTGCTTTTTTTTTATTCCTATAGCAATTACTAAGCTAAGCTACTACACAAACCAACGTAACCAAAAAAAAGGAGAAAGCAACAGCAATGAAAAGTAAGTCTTCTGAGGTAAGAAACGGCAAAAACGTTAAAATTTAATATATATATATATATATATATATATATATATATATATATATATATATTAAAGCAACCTACACCTTTTGTGCGGGTGTATAATAGTCTCCCTCTTTGGTTTTTTTTTTTTTTCCTTTTAAAATGTAAACAAAAAATCATAAAACAGATAAAGGATTTCAGTGGTTCTCCACGCGGCGAAGTTTGGCGTTGCCGTTGATGAGACGGACATCCAGTTCATGGGCTTTGCGCACAATAGCCTTGCGTGCCTTGGCTCCCACAGTGTGTGAAATAACGCCTGCGTACTTGCGGTTCTGCATGAGCAGCATGTAGAGATCTTGCACAGTGTTCACTGGGAAGTTCTTAAAGCCCGATGGGGTAATGTACTTTGTCTTGCGATCGCTGCCGTAACCCTTGTTGGGCATCGCCTTCTGGCCCTTGTAGCGGCGGCGGACGGGAGAGTCCTCGCCGCGCGGCTTTCTCCAGCTGCTGCTGAGCTGCGGGAAGACCTCATAGCGGTGGCGGGTGAACTTCTTTGTGCGCTTCTTCACGACACTCTTGGGAACAAACGGCTTTACCATCTTGAGTTCCTTTACTAGGACAATAACAACAGCAATAAAAAGAAAACAATAGAGAACAGTAATATATAAACATATATATATATATATATATATATATATATATATATATATATATACATCAAAAAAAAAAAAGAATAGAACGTAATTGAAAATGCAACCAGCAATGGTATTAGGATCAGAGTAGATGTAAGCATAAGATAAATATATTATTGAGAATAGTCGAAGAACTCAGTGGTAGAGAGACTTTAAACGGTACATTGGACCAATTATCGTCGTTTCACCGGTGGGGGGCCTTCGCGTTTTATGCGATGCCTGGACGACAGCAACCCTCGTGAAGCCGCCGCGCTGGTGGCGGCAAGAACAGATAATCGATCAATGAATGTGACGCTAGAGATTTGCCCTTTAGTGCACCGAATGGCGAAAAGAACTGCCCGGCGCGCATCATCACTCAGTTCGCCGTCCTCAACTACTGACTCAAGCGTTGGAAGCCAATCCTTCTCAAAAGCAATCACCTCAACGGTCCAACCTCTTCTGACTAATTTTTCTGATACTTCACGTACGAGGTTATTGCACAAAGGGACAGTCTTCACTATACAACGACTACAGGCTTTAAATTCTCCTTCTTCTACAGCCTTTCCGTCCGCACAAAAACGGCACTCCATAAACAATCGCCTTTTCTTCATTGTGTTGTTGTTGTTGTTGGCGTTATTACAATGGAATAAAGTAAGAGGGTAAGTAGAATCAAGAGTGGAGGAAAGAGCAAAAAAAAAAAAAAGCGCGGCACTTCAACTACTTTCCGGTGGAGGGTTTGCCAGTATCGTCAAAGCGTGTATTTCACCTGATAATAATTCCTTCTCAAATAAGTCATTCACCATTCGATGTCGTTTGACAAGGGAAATACCTTTAAACTTCTCCGATACAATATTAACGGCGTACTTACGGTCCACTTCGCTTACAGTGGAAACTTCACAAGACAAAGGATCTAAATCCGACCGAATGCGGGCTTCAATTTCCTTTCCAGTAATCATTGTCCCCGGGTTAATCTTTTTGCTTTTTTATAGAACAATTCAGAACAAAATATATATGCAGAAAGAAAAAAAAAAAGATATAGTTTATTTCAATACCTTACAAAAAGACTCTCTAAAATATCAAAAGGGTAATAATAATAATAATAGTAAAGAATGTAAGCAATATCCGTATCACCCAGGGACCACGCTAAAACCCGCAATACAAAAAAAAAAAAAACTATATGCCTCTAATGCATTTGTGTGTGCATCTTCTCATAGAGAGACTGACCAACGCAGCGTAGACGATGGCGGCTTTCGCGGCGCTCTTTTTGTCGCTTTTCCACATCCCCAGACCATGTAGGGCGAGAGACAGCACACTCCAAGACGACATCTGTGAAAAGAGGGATCTTTCTATGTTCACGGCGGTGGTTCCTCAGATGTCCAACTGAACTTTTCTTTTGTAGCGCATTCCGCTCTGATGGCATTGTCGACAACTCTACTGAATCACGGAGATGCACGCTTTTTGCGCCATCGAAAGAAACGTCTTTATCTTTTGACAAAGGCAATACGTCTTCCATCAAACCCATGATTGCACTCGTTTGGCTTTCACCCTCGCCAACCAAGCTGCAGAGCTCCTCCACAGCTTCCTTTATATCTGAAGAAACTAAAAGCGGGGCCTTGAAATAATCCCTCTTCGCTGTCTCTTGTTGTTTCCTTTTTTCTTCTGGCTGTGGTGGCAGAAGAGCAAGAGCAGAGCGATTTGAAGACATTGAGACATCAACGCCCTTCTCGAACTCTTCTCCGTGTGGCTTTCCATTAGAGGGGAAGGAAACCACAGCTGGCGGTGACGCACGACGGATCGAATCTTCTTCATCTTCAAGAGCGTTTCTCTTTGAAGTTTCGGCTTTTCGTCTTACGTGTGAACTCCACTGCGTTGTAAGAAGACGCTGTTTTTTATTCCGAATCTCCTCTTCTGCCAGAGTTAATTCATGCTCTTTTATTTCTTGCTCTCTTTGCCGCATCTGCTTTTTCTTTGCGGTCTCAAAGAGGCGCTCGTGTGCTGGAATAGTGGATTCATTGGCCTGTTTTCGTCTCAGCAGGGATTCACTGCGACTATTTACTCTCGGAGCAAACGTCAGATCGGCGTTGGGATAATTCTCAGGCGGGGGTGCGGCAGTGGACCAGCGCTGTCTCCCGTGCGCCTCTTCGTAACGTTCAAGGGCACCGCAGAACTCAGTAAAAGTATAGCTATCCGACACACGTGCCTCTCTGAGTACTGATTGTATTTTTTCAGACGTTGAGTCAAAAGCACTTTTCTTCTTATCTAATCTAATTATAAAATCATACCACTGCTGCATTCTACGTTTTGTTGCGCGCAGGCGTAAGTCATCAGTCTTGGGATTTAGTTTGGGCTCAAAGTTTGCCACTTCCTCTGTCGATCCACGATGTCGTCTTACTGCCGGTTTTGCATGCAGCAGGCGACGTGTCACAGCTTCTGTACATAGGTGCAATGGTGGATGAGGATCTTCTTCTTCCTCGCGAATTTTTTTCAATGCATCCAGGCGTTTTGCTTCATACGAGTAAAGGCTCTCCACAAGTGCCTCCAACTCTTCGCCTGTTCGCGTGATAACGGGTGTTTTCTTGGCGTGCATAGCTTGTTCTTCTTCCGCTAAACGGCGTCGTACTGCATCGAGATAAAGCCGCTCCTCAACTGCGACAGGCGGGGCACTACTTCCCCGGGCGTGTCGGACAATGCGCTCCGATCCCGCTGAAATCTGCGGAATCATTCGGCACTCTCTTGTGTCCTCCGAGCACCACGACTGAAGAACAAGTCGGTGACGCATTTGTGCATCCGCCTCGTAGAACGCTGGAACGCTTCCGCAGCGTCGAATCCTTCTGGCTTTCTGTGTAATCTCAGGGCGAAATGGAAAGCTCTCAAGTTCTTTAATTTGAGTAGAGAGCATGGCCTCTCTTTTTTCTTCCATTGCTCTCCTTTTTTTCACACCGCGGTAGTAAAGCTCTGTCAAATAATCCCTCCTTTCGGAATGGGGTTTCTTGGTCGAATGCATGACCCTCTCTGTTGCAATGATTTCGTTGGTGGGGGGCTTTTTCGCAGTCGGGAGAGAATTCAATAAGTGGGGCCCAAAAACCACAGTGGAAACTTCTCCTTCAACTGGCTTGCGTCTATCAGTACTTTTAAGTAACAGTGAGCCTTCAGGAAGAGTCGAATCGGAAACTCGAGACATGTCGAATATATTTTCTCGAAAATCGCAGCTGCCGCCACCAGTGACAGCAGAATCATTGACTGATGTTTCTAAATGGGAAGCATGACAAAAATCAGTGGCAAAACAAGGTGCTTCACTGGCGAAGACAACACCTGCACCATAGGAATGCTTTTTAAGCATTTCGGTATCAATATGTATTGAGCTAGCATCAGAAACTGTCTCTATGATAGAATATCCTTTAATATCTAATGATGGCACTGGATGTGGCGCGCCATCCTTTTCTGCAACATCCGTTACATATCCAGATAGTTTGTTTTTTGAAACATGACCGAGTTCAGATATACTGCTTGCTGCAGACATCCCTCAATATTTTTGAGGCCACATATGTAAACAAAAACAAACAACATTACAAAGCCATAAATGAGTAGAAGGAAAGTAGAAGAATAAGATGAATTCCTCAAAGCATACCCGTGATGAGTGAATACGTACATGCGCACATTCACAAAAAAAAAAATGTATATATATATATATAACTAGACGAATGTCAAAAAAAAAAAAATTTAAAGACAACACATACTTCCATCATCACATATTTCATCACTAAATTCCTGATAATTATGTTTGGTTTCTTCTTCGTTTTCCTCTAAAGCACAGCACTTCCCTTTTGCAACACGTAGTATACCTTTTATAGAATGCTACTCCTTTGAATGCACTGGAGCTGATTCAGTTGCCCTCAACACAGGAAGTTCGCTGGTTGGCGCCTCTACAGGCATCACCGCATCGGGTACTGTGAGATCCGGGTGAGAGACAGAGGGGGATTCTGCGAGGTTGGGGACCGCATTTCCCGTTGTCAAAGGAGATGCGGGCACCTCAGTGCTCACGACCCCAACTGTGCTCTTTCGAGACTCCGCGTCTTTCTGCAGTTTGTCAATTTCCTCCTGAAGAGCTTTAATCTGAGCTTCCTGTTTGTCATTACTTACGGACTGTCGCTGCGTTTGTGCTCGTAATTTTCCAAGAGTCACACTAAGCTCAGCCTTACTTTTCTTTTCCTTCTCGAGAGCTTCCTGGGCTTCTTTCAAATCCTCCTGAACTCGTGTCATCTCTTCCTGATCGCACTTTTTTATAGTTTCTTGAGCCTTTGGTGCAGGTGTGGGAAGTGGGGGAGGTAATTTTGGCAGATCTCCTTCGCTATCAGAAGTAATGTGCCTTGCGTTCATTCGATTGCGTCTTCTTGATGATGCGCCCTTGGACACCATTTCATCGACACGGGTTTCATCTTTGCGGACAATCTCGTAGGGAGAATAAAACTGAAATGCCTTAAATGCTGCAAAACCGCTAATAACAGTGGCTCCTAATGCAATCACATAATCCCTCCAGTCCCACTCTCGTGCTTGATCATAAGGGCGATGATAAAGCGGCGGCTCTGGTGGGTACAACCGCCCTGTGTTATATGTCTGAGAGGGCATCTGATCCCTGGAATGACCAAATTCAACTATAGCAGATCCCGAATTTAAAGGCCGGGAAGAATCACTTCTGGCTGGCGTAGGAGCCACAGAAGAAGGCAACCGCTCCATTATTTTTTGAATATCGGTAAGTGATTGAACTTGACCAATTTTACGAAAGGCTTCGTGCATTTCCTCCGCAGAAAGACCCTTAGATTTTAAGAATTGAACCTTCCCGTTGAGTGGAGAGACTCGAACACGTTGGTCTTGCAAAAACTCCACAGCTTTGCCAATCCGTTTACCTCTTTCATTATCTTGAATCGTTGAATGACTTTGAGATTCCCCTCTAGCTACGGCACCCGCCGTAGGAACACTGTTCATTTCTCTCTATATATATTTTTTTGTTGTTGTCGTTGTTGTTGTTACGCGATGCAATATCCAATACATAAACGCAGCATTCAAAAGAAAAGAAAAATAAAGAAAAATAAAACAATATAGGGAAAAAAAACAAAAAAAAAAATATTGACGTCATAAGAATGATAGTTGTAGATTCAAATGTGGCAGAACAGTAAAAATAGGAAAAACAAAAAAAAAAAACTGAATTCAGATTTCCTAGGGAAAGTAATTCCAGGATGTCATGATCCTATTTTTCTTCTTGCAATTAGTTCTCTTCATGGCGATCAATGATACTCTGAATCTGGGCTTGATCATAAATCTGAAGCTTCCCCGTAGAAGCAGAAACCACAGCAATCTCCACGTTACTTTTTGTGAGCTTCTCCTCCATAACTTGTTTCAATATCTGTAATGCGAGATTCTCCGCCTCTTCAACAGACATGTTTCGATGATAACGTTCACTGAAGACTGCTTGAGCAGCCTCTGCCCCGGCTCCAATCGCTTGGGCGTCATATCGGGTGTAGGTCCCACTGGGATCTGTTTGCCAAAGCTGTGGTCCATTCTCATCAACGCCGGCAATCAGCAAAGAAACACCAAAAGGCCTTGACATGAGTTTCTTGCGACCACCGCCTTCTCCAAATTGAATAGAAAGATCGCATGTAGCCAAAGCACAGGACTCCACGCACATGGGCTCATCATAAGTGAATCGGTGATTTTGAGCCTCAACACGGGCATGCTCGACCAGAATACGTGCATCTGCAACCATACCACTGAGCACCGTTCCAATGTGATGATCAATCTCTAGAATTTTGTTCATACTGGAAGGGTCCACAAGTGTAGAAGGCACTCTCTTTTCGGCGGCGATGATAACAGCATCAGGAGTTTGTATACCAAGACTTGTGCTTCCAAGCTTGATGGCTTCGATGGCATACTCAATTTGAAAGATTCGCCCTTCTGGACTGAAGGTATTTACGCCTCTGTCGTACTCGGTTTTGGATGAAAACATTTTTATTTTAAAACTATCACAACGATGATCCCAAATAAAAAGAAAAAAAAAAAGAAAGCAATTGCGCACAAAAACCCATTACTTTTTTTACACCTTCGGTATTCACTAAAAACTGTTCACTTACCCCTATATTTGTATATATATATATACGGTAAGCAATTATAAACAAAAAAAGTAAGAAACAAAAGACAAGTAAATAGTTGCTCCTACTTCAGTTCACGAAGACGTCGGACTGTCGATTTAACCGTGCTGTTGTTGGGCGTGCTCAGCGTGTACGCACCACCGGCGACTGTCTTGCTGCATCCATCGCAGCGCCAGATGCCAACGGCCTTTCGGCGGAAGGCAAACTTACCGCAGAAGGAGCAGAAGTGCTTCGCGTGCTGCGAAACCTCGAGCTTCTTGGCGCGCTTACGGGGGTTCGCACCATAGCGAGCCCCGTAGCGTCCCATGACGCCCATCTTCATTGTACGCTTTGCCATTGCAACCCTGGGGCAACCTAAGTAAAAAAAAAAAAAATCAAAAGAGAAAAAAGCGATACAAATAAGTGCTTGGCAAAAGAAAAATCGACCAACAAAAGACTTAAGCACAATACATACAAAGAAAGAAAAAAATAATAATAATAAAGTCAACAGAAAACCACCGGTTTTACCGTTAGATTCATGAGCACATCAAAAAAGCAAGTACCTAAACAATCTGCTTGCAATCCACACCCCGTTCGGGTAAAGAAAAAAAGAGACAAAAGCCCCTCCAATTGTCTTCCTATCAAATAAGCCAATATCGAGCCTCATGGCAAAATAGTAGAGAATGATCCACGAATTTATTGCACCTAAAACATGGAGAAGCAGAGATTTTCTACATCTCACATTAAGAAAGACAAGCTGCAAAGACGTACCCGAGCCCACAAGTAAACCGGCTGCAGGCTGGAGCATAATAAGAAGGCACAAAGCAACGGCATTAACAGTTAGCCATGACAAATCCCATGAACAACTACTCAGAAAGCATGCGGCAAAGAGACTGAAAAGTAGAAAACCTGGTATACCAAAAGCATCCACAACACGTGAAGCCAACAAAGATACACCCCATACAAGCGCAACCCGTGGAGTTATATTGAGACCTTCCACTGAATATACAGAGTAACATGTACATAAAATAGACGCCACAAGAAGTATAATACCAAACTGTGCAACATCGTATTCTACGTACTCCATAGCTCCCAATGGAACCCATACTGAAGTAGAATGATGAAAGCGCTCATCTAAGTAACTTATTGTTGTGATAATTTGCTCATGCAATGCCGCAATACGGTACTTATTCAAACGGTTGTAACCACCATCAAATTCCATTGTACTTATAGCCAATGTACTTATCTGGTGAGACCTAAAGCCATGCCATCCCTTCGAGTGTTGGGGGGCTACTAATGCCGTTTGCAAAGCAGCCAAATAATGCTTGTATTTTGAATGCACTACGGGGTGTACGACGTGAGGGTTTTGACACAAAAGGTTTACACGAATCCCCCATTGATTTGCGATGCCAAAGGCGACATTGAAAAGATCCTGGTTCGGTTGCATTCCGTCTTTGCCATAGACACTAAAGCACAACGTCTTAGTAGTAAGACTAGAAACATTGATAACAAATGCAGAACGAACGAAGCTGTCAGGGATTGGCCAATCTAAGTCACTCTCGTTGACAAAGTAAAAGTGAGTATCACACCCCATATTTCTTTTTTTTTGGAGAGCCCCGATGAGAATATTTGCAAGGATGACAGAAGCCTCTTTGCCTCTATTAACGTATATGGCAATGGTCTCAGACCCGACAGAGCGCCAACCATGAACAACGTGATAACTTTCGTGCACCACTTTATCGAGATTAGTCACATCTTTTGGCTCAAGAACTATTGGTGCGCTTCGAAGGTTAACGGCGCTTTCGTCCACAAAATTTCGACCTGGTTTGACTGCCGGAATAGCAATAATAAGTGCTAAACCACAAATTAGAAATAATGGACCAGCATCAGCAGTGTGCTTTTTAAGCAATTCTGCAATGCGATCCCTAAGCATTGGATCTTTTTTTTTATGTTGAGAAAAAAACTAAAAAGCCGCACAGCTACGAAAAAAAAAAACAGAAAATTTTTTATTTTTTTTTCTTTTGATATGAAAAGGGCAAGGAAACAAACGGAAATATATATATATATATATATTTACATTCATGTTGCACACAAAAGAATTTCATAATTTTGTACTTTTTTTCATCACTTCCTCTAAAAATAAAAGAAAAAAAAAAAAAAACTCCTAACCATCAAGGAAACAATTTTACTGGCATGAACCGTAGTTCACCTTATTAGCGGTGTTGTTCATGAGAAGAGCGATAATGAGCCCGTAAAGTCCCAAAGCCTCTGCAAAAATCAACATGAGAATCATCGCAACAAAAATCTTCTCTTGTTTACCGTAGGCACGAACGGCAGCATCACCTGCAATCCCAATTGAAAGCCCAGCTGCTAGTGATGACAAACCCGCCGCCAGTCCCGCGCCAAAGTGCAAATAACCTGCAAAAGCAGGATATGCATTGGGTTCAGTCTTGATATTGTTGTTGATAATGACGGATACAATCAAACCGTAAATGCCAAGAATACCAGCCATAACAACAGGTACAATACCACGCATTATACGCTCTGCATGGAGAATACCAAGATGAGCGACACCAACGCCCGACTTTGCGGTGCCGTAGGCCGAACCAAGATTGGCAAAGATTAGCGCAGAAGCACATCCCATAGATCCGAAAAAGGCAGCAGACTGAGGATACACATCTTCACATGAAATTGTGGCTGCAGCAGCTCCTGTGGCAGCGATAACACTTGCTAAAATAGCTGTAGAGCTGATCTTCATTTGTAATCTGATTTTTCCCCCTTTTGTGTAGTAGATAGCCAAACTAGTTTTTTTTTTTTTTTTAATGGCAGTAAAAAAAAAGAAACAAAAAACTGGTGCACAAAAGATACAGAACAAAAATATAAACAACTCAATGATCAAATCATAAAATAGGAAACATATCCTTTAAAAAAGTAAGCAATGTTTTTTGTTGAGCAAATAGCAGAATAAAAAATAAAAGTAAATTAAAAGAGAAATCTTCATGAAGCTCTTACTTCCTTGCCTTGAACGCAACCACCTCTTGTTTTTGAGCAGCCACCTTTTGAAGATGGTGACGAGAAGTCTTGCGCTGGCGAGTTGCGCGTCGGCGGGTGCCAATTAGGTGCAGGTATTCGCGCCTTTCCGCGGCGCTGTCATGGACCTTCTTTATGGCAACCTTTACCTTCTTGGCACGACGAAGCTTTATTGTCGGAGTAATCAAGCGTTGAATCTTGGGTGCCTTGAAGCGATCCTTCTTTCCATCCTTAGAAACCTTACGGCGAACAACGTATTTGCGAACATCGTCGTCACGGGAAAGACCAAACAGCTTCCGGATGTTATTTGCGCGCTTGGGGCCCAGGCGACGAGGTACAGAAACGTCGGTCACACCCTCAATAGGGTGCTCACCAGTTTTCTCAATAGTAACGTTAAGTAGAGCAACGTCACTAGCAAGAACGCATCCACGCACAGACTTCCGACGGCGCTCTCCCTGGTAGCCGCGGAACGTGTTGAATCCGACAGCACCACGCTTTACAAGAAGAGAAACACGACTAGAAGCTAAAACACCGTGCACCATGGGGAAACCGTCTCTATCGGATCCACCGCGGAGCTTAAAGACGTAGCCCTTGAACTCATCGCCGAAGATGGCACCATCAACCTCGTTACCTAGACGATAGTCATTAAGATTAATACGACGAAGAACCTCATCAGTCACGGTAAACTGCTTAACAGTACCATTACGCGGGTAGGCGATGTTGAGCTTCATTGAGAAATCTCTGTTTGAACAAAAGTGATATATGTATACAAATATATATATATATATATATATATATATATATTAAAAACAAGAAGATAAAAAAAATAAATTAACTAATAAAAGCGAGAATAACAAGAACAAATATAAAAAGAAAAATCAATAAAAACTATTCTCCGTTAACAAAGTTTTATTAAAGATTGCATTCTGAGAAGAAACACAAAAACGTGACCTTCTTCCCGGTACTACGTAAGTTTCGAATATTTATATGAACCTCATACTAACCTCATTATATCCTAGAGTTACTTTGTCTACCTAATTCAATTTCGCACCCTCCCAGAAATTGTTACGCCGCACTCCTTTGGTAGTACTGCCTTCAAGTGAGCTCATAGCCGAAAGAATTTCAATAAGAGCAGCAGTAATACCGAATTGGCGTGTCTTGTTATAAAGTGAACTTGTTCGTTGTTGAAGAGAACTGATGTTAGTCAGCTGTCCCTCCACAGCGACCAAACGTGCTGCCTGTTCAGAAAGCTCATTTTCACAAGCAGCATTGAGTATAGCCAGGGATGCATGAAAATCATAAAAATCACGAATAAATTGTTCTTCTTCGTTTAGTAAAGCATTTGCAAAGAGGTAACGGTGCTTCTGGTTTTCTGTACTAGATGCATCAGTAATATCCTCCTTCCATTTCTCAAATGAAGGAATGTTATAGACTGCTTGCTTCTGGACACCAGCAGAAACACAACGATGAAAAACAATCTGATAACGATCGGCTTCCTCAGTAACCGTTTGAGCGTTTTCCCAAATGTATGTTGCGTAACCAAAGTGCATCGGTTCTTTCATATCATTTATGACGCCATACCGGAATTCAGTCGGATAAAGTTTTGATAACGAGTCAATCCCACGTTTTCCGATTGGCATCAAAATCATCTTACTAGATGCAACCGACTCCACATAACGCACAGTATTGCTGTTCAGTGCCCCGCAAGAACCTCGGTTTGTTGTAATGGGAATATAAACAAGAGCACTCTTGGCATTTGCCACGGCATCTCTTTCAGTGGCATTGGGTTTGCTGAAGGCCTTTTCCGTATAGCGGAGCGTAAAATCACGCGTCTTTATACGGCCTTGTGCGACCCGATACTTGGCCAGGGTAACCATCTTAATCGTTTTCACGATTGAATAGAAGCGGTTGTACCCCTCCAATTTTTCTTTGTAAAGACGAAGCTTTCCAGACATTGTTTTACTTAATGTACTGAAATATACAAAAACATTAATAACAACAACAACAAAAAAAAAAGAACGGGGGGGGGGAAAGCAACAATACGCAAAAATAGCACAAAATAAAAGATTCAAGAGACCATCCAGACCTGGGTAAATCTACCTTCAGCTCTAGACGAGTAAATACGAAATTAAAGGACAAATCTTAAAATATTACTCATTAGTAGACTTTTTGCTGTTGTTGCTATTTTCCTTTTCCTCTTTATACGTCTAAATCTCTTAGGGTTTCTCTTTTTTTTTTTTAATCAGACTCCTCTTCCTCAGCCCTACGGCGTTTAGTGGACTTTCTTTGAGGTTCACCGTATTGAACGCCCTCAGCATTTGTCTTGACGCCACCATAATCTACGTAGGACCAATCAGAAGGTGTACTGGCGTGGGGACGACCATACTTGTCAAGAAGACCGTCTTTCATCATGGTACGCTTCTTAACAGCAATGGGTCCTAAACCCCATCGCCTAGGATAGGTATCACGGTCCATAATTACACGTTTGCTTCGGGCAACAATGCCATGATCCACAGAGGCCATTTGCGAAGTCGACATTTCAGCGTATCCAAGAGCAATCGCCTCGCCCTTTGTAGTCATAAGCACAATTAGATCATCTCGTTCAATTCCATTGTCAAACCGCGCTAACCCAGGAATCATTAGCTTCGCACCATAACAAACAGCATTAACAGCAGAATCCTTCACAACAACACGCTTATAGTTTGTAAGTAGGTATTCACATGGTAAAATTACTCGACGCAGATATTTATCATCCTTCTCATTTTCGTAAAGCCATTGGGCATCAAGTACGTCATGCATTGTTGAAATATGATCATCTTCACTGATTACTCCTGTTCGAATGCGGCGCAGTTCCTCCATGTGACCCCCAACACCAAGAATAAGGCCAAGATGGACACATAGTGTTCGAATGTATGTACCAGCCTCGCAGTGCGTCTCAAAGACTGCCAGATGACGGTGCTTATCATATTCAATTAAATTGTTAGAGTAAATATTTCTGATGCGAAGTTGCCGCTTAACAGCGGCAATTAATGGCGGACGCTGAAAGCAAGGACCTGTAAGACGCTGAAGAGAAGCAACGACTTTTTTTTCACTTACCCCATCATGTAAACGCAAAACTCCAACGTACGTTTTTCCAGCGTTCTGTTGAGACTTCACCAAACGGGTTGCCCGGTCAATGCAAATAATTAGGGCCCCTGTGACCTTAGGGTCAAGAGTTCCTGCATGTCCAGTTTTATCACACTTCAAAATACGCTTTATCCATGATACTACTTCATGTGAACTAGGATTAGATGGCTTATCAAGATTAATCATCCCGTATTTCACGTACTCTGATAAAGGACGACGAAGTGGTGACCACCCACACTCCAATAATGTAAAATGTGAAGAACGAACATTCATTTTGTCGTAATTTTTTAGCAGTAGAGGCCATTGATCAGGGGCAAGCTCAGGTTGGGCAGTCTGTCCATCTAAAGGAAGGCAAAAATCCTCGCCTCTTTGAACTTCTCCGAGCTTCTTCTTGCTCATATCTTTCATAGACCTTCTAATTTAGATGACTTTGATCTTTTTCTTTCTAAAAGTCAAAGGAAGAACGCAAAACGCGTAAGAAAAAAAAAAAAATAGACTTGCGAAGAAAAAAAAAAATGTTATAGTCTTCACGCACAATTTTTTACATTGATAAACATTTTTAGAACTTAGCAAACAATTCAAGAAAGAAAAAAAGCTAATAAGACAACATTTATTTTATATTCTTTAATGTAAGTTACAATGTCCCCCTTTGTCAGCTAGAGAGTAGCAAGCCAAGAACCAGTACCCACTATATCATCGGGTTTTATTTTCGCTGCTATTCGAAAATTCTCCCGTATTCCCTCAGCACGAAAAAAATCAACGCTTCTACCTAGGTTATGTGCCTCAAAAGGATCGCGCACCATAATCGTTTCATAGCCCAAAAGGTCCCAACGAGCTTTATCAGTAAGCTCAGCAAGTTCAGCCTGCCAATTTTCTTTAGAAGTCATCTTCTTTGTAGTCCTAATGTCAACAACATCTGTATCAAAGTCAAACCTTGATGAATCACCAAAAAAAGCAAAGAAATCCTTCAAATCGTCAAGAACTTGAGATTCATTGACACGGTGAAAAGGAAGAACTTCATTAAAAACAGGAAACATAACCTTGTTTGCATCATTTTTTACCGATAATAGTTCCTGAGAGATTGAAAAAAAAAGTTCATCCACCTTATTTTCATCAATGAAACAACTAGTTCGTCCAGTCTGCTGCATAAAGAAAATGTACATGATAGTTACAGCATATGGAGAAATCCATCCTTGACGAGCAGTTAAAATTTTTTGTGACTGGCCCCATTTCTTCGCACAAATCGCTCCAGCACGAAGACGCGGGTCAGACTCCATGTAGAAACGAAGCAAGGTTGAGTTGCGAAAACCATCCAACGATACTGAAATATCTATTTGATCAACATTAATTGAATTGATTGATTTTGTATTGAGCCGAACAATGGGTACACGAGCCAGAAATATTCGGTCATGATTCACACACCACAAAGGATTAGCCTTTTTGATGTGCTTAAGTATAGACGATAAAACTTCATGATGGTGCTCACGATTAATATCTAAAAAACAGGATGGTGTAAAACGTAATTTATTAGAATCAAAATCAGATTGCGCCTTTGAAATAAATGCAACAGTATAATCAACATCAGAGTCCTTAAATGCTGTACCAGCAATACATGAACCATAAGGCATTACGAGAGGTAATGCTTGAGCCTCAGTACGCATACCAAGTGATTCCTCTATAGAAAACCCCTCTAAAAGTTTTTGTAATTGTTTACCGCTTTCAAGAACTCGCACAAACCCCATCTGTGATAACAACAGCGATTCTAAGGTAGAAATAATTGTTGACATTCTATCCCATATAAAACTACTAATGTTTAGTAAGACATAAAGAAAAAATAATAATCATCATCAAAAAAGTATCTATATAATAAACATGCCTCTAACAACAGCTACGGATGAAAGCAATAACTGCTAATGAAATCGGTAAAATAAACAAACAACTATCACTAAAAAAAAAAAATAGTTTAAAAAATCAATCTCCAAGTGATTCAAAAAACTCGTTTACGCTATCACCCACAGTGTCCTTAGATAGAAGTATAGCCTCCTCAACTTTAGCACGTTTTTTATCACAATAGTCATCCTCCCAATCACTGGCTTTTTTCCGCAGTTGTCGTGGGACAAGCTGAGCCACCTTTGCTGATTGGTTTCCCACAGACAAATTTTCTGCAGGACCAGCCATAATTGGATTCACAAATTCCTCAGAAGAGCACTCAGATGATGAACACCGAGGCGTCGCAATCTCCTTGGATGCGCCCTTATCGTCCTGAACAGGCCTAATTTCTTCTAAACTAGCTATCATCCTCTCGACGAGTCTTTTACGTTCGGATTGTTGAGAAGATAAAAATTTAGCCCGGCTTAATGAGTCAAACTCAACACGAAGCTTGCCAATATCAGCATTTTTAAGTTTTTCACACCAGCGTCTGGACTTCTCCTCCTTTTTCCGCTCCTTCACCTCCTTTGAAGACAAAGCAAAACCAAAACGCCGGTTCTCATTCATTGATAACTTTTAAAAAAACACCTTTAACAACCACATTATAAATATAAAAACAAAACACCAAACGGTAAAAAAAAAACTCAAAATCATTTAAACAAATTGCAGTGCACCACACAAAATATAAAGAAGAAAAAAAAATTACAAAAAAAAAACCTCATATCTTATTCGCAGTAAAAACAATACTTACCATGAAAAAGAAATTATACATTTCTTCACCTTCTAAATAAAATCACATTTTCATCGACGCAATATAAGTCAAAAAAAAAAGGTACACTCACAGAAACTAAGTATATCCAAGTACATTTAAAAAAGCAAAGCACAAAATATTAAAAACAAAACATACAAATAACTTTTCTAAAATAAAAATAAAAAGCGGGCTAAGCATTCTCAGCCACAAATTAAAGCATTGCAAACAAACAAGAGAAACTTTTGCGCATTTCAATAAAACTGTGTCTCACGC
>JASANW010001337.1:0-70909 GCA_030849725.1 Trypanosoma boissoni
TCAGCCTCCCCACAGTACCTAGAGCCATTGGGAAACAACTACATGATAAGTACCTGCCCAACACCGATGACCACTCCAGAGAACCTCTCATCACAAGAGCAGCCATCCCACCGTGGGAATGTGGAGATCACCTCCAGCTAATTTGCTTCCCACCCCTTCCCACCCTCTCGCCAAGCGATAACGGAAAGGAGAGAATCCTTATCAACGCTGAGATGACTGCTAAATACTGTACCCCCGCCACCTTCATCATAGCAACAGATGGAAGCTGCAAGGACGTAACTCTAAGAGGAGAAAATGTGCGCCAATGCACGAGTGCTTATGCCATTTGGGTCAAACAGGAAGGTGCAGCACGGCAACCCGTGCATGATCGCACATGTAGCCTAAATGCTGGCCCCTTAGCCAGTAGCTATAGGACTGAACAACTGGCCATCCTCGCTGCACTGACGGACGTCCTTAATACTGTGTCGCTGCCCATCCTTAGCGGACCCAAGCACACCATAACCCTACTCACCGATTCACAAGCTGTTCTGCAATCCCTTGAAAGAGGGCCCTTAGGGCAGAAGTGTGAAAGTAATAATAAGATCTGGTCTTGCCTACACACCCTGGCCCTCAAAGGAGTACACGTCAATCTTGTCTTTATCTACGGCCACAGTGAGCAGTACGAGAATGAGTATGTCCATGACATAGCAGTAAAATACAAAACGAGAGATATACAGCAACCAGCACCCCTTTCACGAAAAGACTGCGAGGCCGCCATCATAAGGAGCGCGCATGCAGAATGGGCAGCCCTATCCCAGACTACGGATAATACCCCGAGAGCACAATTACTGAACTTCGCCACGGGCGAGATATCGCTACACCTGAAAAAGCCAGCTCTCTGTTTAATTACAGGGAAAACGCTGACTAAGGAGCAGCAGATACAACTTGCACGTATTCGCTCGGGTCATTCTGAATTATTCGGCTATTTTCAAGCACAAGTTGTGAAATGTCCGAATGAATGTCGTTTCTGTTCATTAAGAACCAGACCCTACAAAGAACAACCCGAAAAAGATGCACCTACTCGTCAGCTTAAAACAAAACTATTTCACTGTCGTCATTGTAACTTCAAAGCACCGTTCATCAAAGCAATAAGAGAACACACCAACACAAAACATCCGAGGACGGTGCAAATTACTAAGGGCTATGCGTGTGAATACTGTAATAGGATCTGGCCGTCTATAATCTCACGTGCAAGACACTACAAAGGGTGCAAAATGAGGCCTCAGCCTGATACTGAACAACTGGACACTGCCCCACCACCACCAGAAAAAACCGCCCCTGAGGTGGAAGAGACAATCGTGCACTTACTACAGTGTGAAGGTACACGGGATTCGCGCATCAGGCATAAAACACAATACTACCTAGAGGAGTATGGCTCTAAATACTTTTACAGCCTCAAGTTCCTCAGATGGGTACACTATTTGTTCAAGGGGGGACTAGCAACGGTGGAGGATGTGGACGAACCAAAAATCGATAAAAATGAACTAGAAGAAGAATCTACACAGAACCTAGGGAAGGATAGAAGAGTTAGGATAGGATTTACAGACTTTTGGATATGTGGATAACGTGTTACAAAGGGACACAAAAAAAAAATATATATCAGTGTTACATGCCCCGGGGGAGCGCGAAAAACTGCAGGAAGAGCTATAAGCAAATATTTTGCGTTATTAATCACACCACCCCAAAAGTCTTCCATAACAATATCAATATTGTACTCCGAAGATTAATGAAAAGAATAAAATAATGATCTTCTGGGGGACACTTATTTGCTCTTCTTCCCCTCCATTTGTACTTATTATCATTACATAAAAGAATAGGACGGTATATATTATTCTTCTTGGGGGAAGGAGATAAGGCATCCCACTCCCCCCCCACCACCACCGCACACCGCACATCCCACCCAGCCCCCTATCCTTCTCAAGGCACCCTCCCACGCCCTACGCGCTGCCTTTCTCACCTCTACATGTACACATCCACTTAGCACCACCATATTTGGCTCGACATACCATATCCCGTCCGATCTGTGAAGTCAAACAGCCACAGCCCCGGTTAGTACTGGGGTTAGTGATGACCGGGGAACCCGGGGTGTTGTACTCCTTCACAATACCTCTTTTTAAAATCTTTTTAGGTTTTTTCAATTCCCCTTCTGATTGTGTTGTTTTATGTTTTCGATGTGTATTTATATTCATACTTTCTGTGTTGGCGTTTCAGTCTCACTGCACACTCAATAATATGCTAATTGGTTTTCCTCAGCCGTTTCATCTTGTCAGAGGCAAACTAGTAATGGTAGTGTACCTTGGTCTTTTTTATTGGTCTATTTTTATTGAACATATTAATTTTAGAGATTGGTGTTGTAAGGATTGTGTAAAAAGTGAGAGAGATTGTATAGCTTATTTATTGTGTGCATGCTAGTTAGTTAGCTGACGCTACATTATATTAAAAATCAAAGTCTACATTAACATTTTCGGCTTCCTAATCATATGTGCAAAAAAAAAAATTGTTCTTATCATATGTTTGCATCCATGACTAATGGAGGAAGTGTATTTTGATAAACTTTAGTCAAGTGCTCGAAATCAAAATGATAAGTTAATGAGTGCTGATGTAGACGCATTACTCGCTTTTTCTGTCTTAATGTAGAAGATAATTCTGCGGAGAAGAGTATTATTTTTTTTGTTATTTTTTTCTGGAAATACAACATTACGAGGCTGGAATTACTTTCTGTGCATTATGCAACTTTGCGTATCCTTTGCATTTTGTCTCTGACGTACTGTTTTCGGTGGGTAGTAAGCCAGTAATTATACGGGCAGGGGAATGAAAAAGCAGTGTCTGAGATTATGAAACTATCTGTACAATCGTTTCTATCCCTGGTGGTGTTCCTTCTGTGCGTGGTTAACTTGAACTTATATTCACCGTACTAGTTCTCTTTGTAAAGGGAAAAGACGAACAAGGTCCGTTCTGGGCTGCAGAAGAACTCATATCGTATTTGTTTACTATCGACAAGTGGTTCCTCTACTCATAGTTTATATATGTGGTGGCTCTGCGCTTCGATTGTGCTGTAGTTTGGGTACAGTTTGTGACATTTTAAAAAAGCTTGATTCTATTGTTCTTGGTGGTCTAAATTTAAGGGATCTGTGCGGTAAAAAGACTTCTGTTTGAAAATTATGAAATTTGCTGACGTGGACGACTGCGCAGTGCACTATTTATATATCGAGCTTCTCACTTATGTTAATAAAATATGAAAGCATGAAAATATGAGCTATTTTGGGTTATGAAGCTATCAAAAATGGTGTTTTCATGTATCAAATTAGTAGTGATCACTAGAGAGGCATGATTATATTGCCTGATGGATGGTTGTATGTGTAAATATAGACATTTTTTATGGTTTTGCAATACACTGCCTTTTCCAAACAGAAGCAATTGTGTTAACACTGCAGGCTGGGTTATTTATTAAAGTAGCTTTGCTGTATTGGTAACATTATCGAATTTGTTAATACTATGTGTACAAAAATAAAATGCCGTTAAGGTCTACTTTCAGTCAAATGAAGGTCGATAAAGTACCGAAATTCTCCTGGATAAGGAGTTTGGAGCTGTTATGGGGCTTCTTCAAGCTCACTTAAAAAAATTACTAATTGGGTGAATATGTCAAGTTTTCTTTTGCTTTCGTGCAATATGAAAAAAGTTTGCTATCACCTTGGATTCTGTATCTGTACAGCAAGACCTTTTCTCTATTAGGTGCAGTCTATGACTTCCCCATCTTATTGAGAGGAGTATATCATTCTGGATGGTTGATATAATATAGGAGTGCTTCGAAGTGGTTTTACTTCAATTGTTCATAATATCTTCTATTTATTATAGTTCCAGTGATATCTACCTTTTACTTGTTTATTGCTTTCACAATATATATTTTTTTACAGTTTGTGGGAGATTGGTATCTGGCTTTGTGTTGATGGCAGATTTCGTATGAAATCTCCTACGGTAGCCGAATTCTATTTTAACCTTTTAACCAAGTCTTTTTATTAATTTCTCTTTCTGGCATAATGCTGCGCCTAAAGTAGGCTTTTATTTCGTGGATCAAAGTGCTTTTTCGAACCGAAGACTTCTTATGATTGCTGTACTGAATTTTCACATGCTACATTTTATTAAGAGAGGAGTAACTCTCTATTGTTGTTTTCCTTATAATAATTATCAAACTTTTACAATGTAACCTGTAAATAAAAAAAATATTTTTTTTCGTTTTTTTTTTTTTTACACCTGATCCTGCCGACTTCTTTCACAGAATTAATACTCTATAAGTTCTTAAAAATTGAGCAACTGGAATGCCATTCAGTGCAACAAAGGAGAAATTATATGGAGCACCACCTTCTTTGTTCCATATCTGTTTTCTCTTGATAAAACTGAATTTGGTGAAACTCTACAAATAGTATTTAACTTGTGAAACTATCCATTTAAAAAAAATCTATACTCTCTTACTTGTATTATCAGTTTTGCATAATTGAATCACATTATTTTTAGCAAGTTATAAAACAGTTTGAATTTTTGTTTCCTACGCTATGTTTAGGGAGTTCTACAGTTATAAGGTGGACATTAATACTGTCAATCAGTACCATTTGTCCCTGTTTATGTAGGATACCTTATCGTGGTAACAGGGTTCAGTAGCTGGGTTTTGCACCGGGGAAGCTAAACACCTACAGTACACTAATTTTTGAAGAGGATGTGGTAGCCTCTAAACCACCGCCTCTCTCAGGGCGTTAAATTGAGGTTTTCTTCTTTAGTTATAGGTATCTTGGGTCTACTTACAAGCCCTCCAGTGGCTGGTATCTCGAGGGGCGTCCACTTGGTATGTCTACCAAGTATGCAATAGCGATTGCACGGTTTAGCGTAGTTAGCAGTTTCTGGCGGACAGTCCGTGACGGGGAATGAGGATAGGGTAGGGGCATCTGACACTGTGGAATCAGTTGTTCTGCTTCATAGACAATAATTATTATTATTGTCCCATTTAAGACACCTGGTAATTCGGGTTGCAGGANGCTCTGTCCCGTTGGACCGCGGGGTCAAACATCACGATTACTAAGTACTGCCCAGGACTCACCCTCAAGCCTTTTACTGTGAATGGGTGAGCGTTAATAAAACTACGGCTGTTGATTTTTCTTTCTCGGGCCACAATGCGGGTGTTTGTCCGGATTAATTTATTTACCTCAGGGGGCAACCTGGACTCGTTGGAGAGGTGCGCACCTCGTGTGACGTATACCTGGTTCAACCGCCAGAGAGTCCCCCCTTATACTACCTTCAGATGTTCGCAGCGAGCACTCCTGTCTACGTAGACTGTCGACAGCCATGACAGTTCTTGTGAATCGCTTGTATCTTTCTGGATACATGGGCTCTGAGCTATCTGTCGCTAGCAAAGACGAGGTTAAGCCTTCACTATACTACTCGAAAGAGTCAGTCTACCGATGGTAGCGATACTATCGGTGAAAGGTATATACTAGCTTCTATCTTCTTACGTTGATAGAGGTACATTAAAAAAAAAATACATGATAGTTATATATATGACATTGTATTTAAGACTTCATTGCTAATAATATTAATCATCATCATGATCTACATTATCGTTATTATCATTATTATCGTTATGTTTATCCTCTTATTTTTCTGTGGGTCGAATTTAAAATGTATTTGAAACCATTTATTTCGCGAGTATACACCCCAAGGGTATAAATAAAATCTGATACTTATGAATAACCTTCTATTGTGGAGCATAGCTTACTGCAACATAATACGTACAGTATTATGATTTGGCAGTGAAGCTTTTATATTTTAAATAAAGTTAACTGTAGCCTTTTTTAGGTCGCAGCGAAGATAACGGCAAAAAACATCTACTCTGTGGAAGAATTTAAAATTTAAACTATAAGTCCTTGATGTTCAATTATGAGATAGAAAGTTAGCTTATATATATCAATATTGTACAGAGATTATATAAAAAAAAACTCTTTTGCGCAAAACCCCAAAACGCCTTATCAAAAAAAAGTACTATAATCGCTTTTTTCTCAAGAAAAAACTTAATTTTGTTTTTTGCACTTATAGTTTAGAAGCTTGCTAAGAAGTGCGGCTTCGGCACGGAATGCATAAATGCGCTAAGGTGTGTAACTTTGGACACGATGAGGTATAGTTTTAAAATAAAAAATTAGCATGTAAAGTGAAGGTGTTTTCATGGTTGAAGTCTACCAACCTCAACATCTGTACAGTGTTTTTTTCTTAGCCTCTATTATGTTCGATAACTTGAGTTTCAAACGCAATCATGGAGAAATCACCTCTTCCCGATCGATCTTCGAATGTCCCTACGGAATAGACAGCTGTAACCCGTGTGTATTGCTATAATGTTTAACATCCCTCAGAGTTTTCAAGATGAAACCTATTTTATTATGTCTTCCTTCTTAGTAAAACTATAGAAGGATGTATTATTAATAGCTTTTGCTTCATGCAAAATGAAAGCTGACGTTAATGCAATTGTTGACTAAATCACTTTGCTGTCTCTCGGGCCCCATGATCAATCGAGAGGTATTATTTTAGGTACTGCCTTATAATTTTCAATTCTTCTGGATCACGAATAAGCAACGCACTCCATTTGTATTTACAAGTGTTTGTAGCAATATCAACGGCTAATCTTCGCGCTCTATCAATCATACTTCTGCTGCAAGGTTATAACATGTTTGTAAAGTCTCCTACACTTGAATTACGGAATGGAGCAAAACAGCTTTCAGAACAACCACAGTGAATATATATGTAGAACTAATGAATGTCACCAAATTATTTAAAATAAAATGTCGTACGGATACAATTTAAGACCTTGTATAAATGTGTCATATAAAAATTGTGACACACACACTTCCATTTATGCGATATCATGTCTCTCTCTCCCCTTAAGAAAGCTATCCCTTTTAGGGGAATCATGCATTTATCATCATGCATCAACATTTATTTTTTATAATCGACTACGAATCCAAATAATGGATAACAAAGGACTCCATATTCTCTTTCTCTAATTGTCACTACACATATGGCAGCTTCTTAACACGTGAAGTTGTCCAGCCCAGGTACATACATTAGAGCATAGTGACACAAATAGATTTTATAGGCAAGTCAACCCAAATTGCGAGTGCAGCAGGGTATTTTGACTGCATCATTGTGAGATAACCTACAAGATAAATATGACTATTTCCTTATTTCTGAACTCCGCTTTGTACTCGGTGGGCAAACACATCAACTTAGCCGGACTCCCGTTAATGCTCGGCAACTAAATAGATGTCGAGCATTTTGAAGTAAACTTTCCCGAAAGAAAGGAAGCCTGGGAATTTAATCAGGATGCGGACTCTGCCAGCACCGTCGGCAGGTACATCGGCATAGAATCCGGCGGCATCTTTGCTTCGATAAGGTTTTTGTTAATTTTATTTACCAGCCTTTCAACCTATTGGCATCGCCACCCTGAATATTTTTCCGACTCCACAGAGAGCCACACGAACCATGCCTTAGTTATATATATATATATATATATATATATATATATTGTAGATTATCCCCACCACCAGTAATCAATCAGCTTCCAATGTGGATATGTCTCCTTTGTTGTCATTTTATTTATTCGATAAATGACTATTCAATAGACTTCATGCATCTTAGAAACGCGATCTACTGATACTTTTTAGCAACTACATTATCTCGCCCATATCACTGAAAGAAACGCCTACTTGTTGAAGAAAAGCTTTATTTTTCTTCGTTCATAGTTTCCAGCCATGTTAAATGGGCTCGGTTAACATTTGTGCTAATCCGTTTAAAATGGTCAGACACCTCCAAAGGCAGAAACGGTCTATTTCTCTACGGGGTCGATGAGTTTCTTCAAAGCCACCACAGCTGATACCCGTGTAAGTGGGTGGATGGTCCACTTTCCCTTGCATCTCACGTGCTTCCAGGTAAGTTAAATTGATGCACGTGTGTCTCTAAAAAAAAAAATTGTACTTCCAGGACACGCCATATCGCGGTATATAATGCCAGCTGCACGCTGTAAAACCCATCACTTGATGCACCGCGACGAAGCTCCCAATGAGGGCAGAATGCACTTCAGCGTACCTGTGGTCAATGTAGTTAACACCTCTTGTAATTTCAACGTTCTGAGTGACATGTTTGAGATATTTGCACCTTGTCATTGAAACTGTTTATAGTTAAACCCTTTAAAGTGGCCTGTCTTTTTTTTTTTTTCATCTTTTGAGAAACCTCCGCATACAGGCTATGGGAAGCAGTTTCGCTTCACTGAATTTATTTTTGGAACGTCAATAACGCGATATATAAAAATCAACTTGTTGTTGCTCTTGCGAAAGGGAATACTAGGCGTTACCCAAAATACTCCCAAGAATGAATTGCTTGATACGTATTCTGATCCGATAAGCTTATTTTTGCATATACAAACTTAACGCTGTTCTCTGTGGACCTAAAATAACAATTCCCAAAAAGGCCCACTCGAGTGTGAGGTTTTCCTTCAACATTCGTGCATATTACCGTCTTACTTTCTGTGCAAGTAATTTCCTATGGGGTAAGTCATTACCTTCGTTTCCCCTCTGGTCCTTTTGATGTGCTTGGGAAAAATTCCAAACGGACATCCTAGCAGTGTATTCGGTATTAATCTCTTGGGATTCCACATGCCGCTGCCATCACTGTTTAATTTCCGAAAGCAACTTGTGCTCATTATTAAAATTGGCAATTTTCTTATCCCTGGTTTGCAAGCCATTTACCGTTGTAGCTGCCTGACACGGCTGCTGATTATATACTCTCGTGTGCAAAAGACAATGTTACTCCGCTTTATTCGAAGTGTATATATTTGAAAGGTGTGCGTTGTGAGGAATAGAAATGTTCCATATCTTTTTCACGAGAAATGTAAGTTCTATTGCTTCCTTTTTTTGAGAAGAGATAGCGGTTTATACAAAAAACATCTCTTGCCAATAGTCTATATGTTTGTTTACGCACGTTCCACATCGAAGCTATGTGTCTAAAAGTGTTTCTTGATAGACACCGCAGATTATATGTGGAGTTTTCTGTACATTTTCAAGGTTGTAGAGCCCTGGCAAGTGCACCCGCTTTATTGATAGAGGAACGGAGTCACAAAAGAGCCTTGGATTCCTACGGTTGAGGATTATATAGTTGCAGAATGACTTTTATAAACTTCTACAAAACGGTAAGAAATAGATCACCACACTCATGAGAATAAATGGGCCGTATGTTTACTGGCTTTATCTATTTTTTCACTCATTCAAAGGGTTTCGCAACTCGGGCGTCCTTCGGATTTCAGTTACCACAATTCTTTTTTCTTAATTTGAATGGAATTCATTTTTCGACTAAACTTGTGTACTTTACTCTTAGGGAATTAGAGTGTTGATCCATGAAGAGTATTGAGGGTGAAACAGTGTATTTGAAACTTCTTATACCCCGCTTACACAAGGGCCCACCCTTGGTCTATCTCTACATTTTCTTTAGTCCCTTTATATGGGGTACTGGGCGCATGTACTACAAAAGCGGTAGAATTCGCGTACGTGAAGGGGGATGGACAAAAAAAAAATGAGGCAAAAGGCATGCTTGAGCCAAAGACATGTATTCGAACATGTCAAGGACGTACAGGCGAGTTGATTTTTTAAGAGTTGTAATGCTTCAATTCGGTGTTCTGACGTATTCAAAAACGGCGTATCCGGTTGAGTGCAGTTTTCAGCTGAGATGCCATAAAAAGTACATCAAGACCTCACAGTAAAAGTGTGTGAAGTCTTGACCAGGGTCGCATCAGCATTCCAATATCGTTTCGTAGAATTATTATTATTACTATTATTGGTACTTACGACATCTACTCTTTCATATTTGGTAGCTAATTGAGGAAAAAAGTGTTCTATATCTTGGCTCCTCCTGAAGTAGTAAACCCATGTATTACATCCATTTGTGCAGAATTCACCATTTTTTCATTCTGCTTGTAATGAATGGCAAAACTTATTTGAAATACAGTTGATGCGTTGTACAAAAATATATTCTCTTTTAAACACTGCATCTCTATCTGACCCATATAGCCCTTCCTCCACCCCACTTTCTCTCTCTCTCTCTCTCACCAAATGGGTCTGAAGACCTGACACTATTCTTCTTTCGCATATGCGGGCTTACACCTGAGAACTGGAAAGCATAAGATTCACTTTTTGGAAAATTGTTTTGCCACGTGAAAGAATATAATGAATAAAATATACAAACAAATGTAGCCAGACAATTTAATTAAACGAAGTCTGGTGCAATGAGACGACACAAATCCTGCCAAAATACAATTAAAGGACATGTATGGATACATTGTACAGATAGTGGTACGAAAAAATAACTCCAAGCTAACATATAGTTATTTCAGAGGATTTAGTTGATAAAACGCATGCGTGATCGCAAGAAATACTGAATCTTCGCACTATCCTTTCAAATAGTCACAGACACCGTGATGAAGCTTAGAAATTCATGTGTGCCTGGAGCGGCTTCTTCGAGTCGGGGTTAATGCAAGAGCATCCTCAAAATTAACCTCGACAGGAAATCCCCCTCGGCATTTTTCTTGAATATAAAAGAGTGCAATTCTTTTTAAAATGCAACTACCTGTAAGATTTTATTCACTGAAGCACACAACTCCACTGTGCAAACCCTTAGACAAATAACAAATGACTTTTTTAAAATGATCCAGAAGGGGGTAGACGGACAAGAGTCTGTACGGCACCCAAGAATGACAAGGAACATGGTTTCTAAGCCGAGTAACCATAACCTTGCAAGAACAGAATGGCTACAAAAAGAAAAAACCAAAAACAAACACAAGAACAACAACGACAACAACAACTAATCTCTTCCTATGAATACCAGAGAAACACACCGGAGTTTTGCTATCTAAGCTGCCATAAGTTTGTTTACGATAATATCATTACAATGCACGAGTATACTGGGGTTTGTGCTGTGTGGGAGTCATACTAGGTGGGAAGTGTGCGACCTGGAATTACCTAAACCATCACACAATAGCAAAGACTGGGCGAGAGAGTTCTCAGAAAGAATAAGGGATGAAGAGGGTGGCCAAGACACCCACTAATACCTCTACAAAATAAAAGTTTTTTATCAACTTTGATAACAGCCACCCTTCACCTTGATTTATCCAGTCTTACACACACATACAGCGAAAATATGGATCTTACCAAAAAGGGATGGTGCTGCTCATCAGGATAGACTAGTCACCGCAAAAAGCATGTACGCAGTCGCAGGTCAGGCAGCTGGATAACTATTCATTTTTGGAGAAAATACGTATCAGACATGAGCAGACCCTAAATGTAGGAGAGCGGAGTAAAGTCTGTGTAAAATAATATGTCAGAAGATATGCTTGAAGTGACACAGCACAACAATGCAGTTAATTAAAAGGTGGAACTCTAAGAGACCTAGTTTGCCTATTGGTTGCGTGAATTTGCTATAATCATTTTCTGTAACCAGTATAGGCAAAGCAAGTGGATTATATGGACCATTATGATGGTATGTTCTGATACACAGTTACCCATAGCAAGAACAACAAAAAAAATCTGCCCACTATTCGCAGCCTTGGTGTAAGCTCACAAATATACCTTGAAAAAGAAGCCTGTGCATAATAAGAGAAATAAAAACACAAATACCACCAAATACCCAATACTACGCTATGTACATGCAACTAGCGCTCGGCTACACTGAGGCAAAAAACAAACAAAAAAGAGTACCTGTTAGAGAAGGGGAGCGCCATCGTGTAAGACCGATTTTGGAGCATAAATGTTTTAGATAGTGATACTGTAGTGCCTCCGCAAAATGGTTGAGGGCCCCTTGCCGAAGTGGAAAGGAAAGAGAATCTTGTAAGGATATGTGTGATATAGAAGAAGCTTTGTCAGAATCAATTTCCCCTTAAAGCTGAAGCACTCCCCTCTCTCAAAGCCACTTTGTCTAAGGAATCACAGTACATTTTCAGCGGTCCGGTTTTAGATGAGACATGATTAAAACTTTTCTATTCACGCACAGGATATTATTTTAACTTGTGAGAAATATAGCCAATAGCAGGCAATCCTGTTGAAGTAGAAACATCATTGGAGAGTACCACTCGTCTTTTTGAAGGGTATATCTTTGGGTAGACTGCATGCCTTTATCGGGAGTGCTAGAGCAAGCTATTGAATACGAGGATGTACACACCCAATGTGAGTCTAAGCCCCTACCATCTATAATGAATTTGTTTATTCTTTTGCGTTATTGCCCTCTGCCCACCTTTTTTTTTTGAGGGGGGAGGTTAACTACACCCATCTATGTCTACTATATATATATATATATCTTTTTTTTACTGCAATATTTCATGATAATTCCCTTTGCTCTATAGATTTTACCTTGTTATCAAGCGATCTTGTTAAAATATTCACATGCTGCAGCACGAGAAGTAATTATATGGCCAGCGATTCTCCAACACGAAAGCCACGCGCTCCCGCCTTTTATTCACCCAAAGGCCCAAGGAGTCAAAGCTCACCCAATTCCCACCTGAAAAATGCGCTCGGGCGGCACTGAAGGTCCATTCACCCGGCGGTCGGATCGACCCAACTACTCGCTTCAGGCGTATTCTAGACATTAAACATCACTTATATAAATCGCTATCAGCGATATGGTTTCTCGTTTAGCTTAAGGATCCAGTCTCTAGATTAAAAAAAAAAAAAGAAGTAAACACATAATATTTGTGGTTTTCGCCTCACCTTATTATCTCCATGTTGGCACCTGACGCCAATCAAATTTTAAAGACCGTCTGATTTCAATCCGGTATAAACAAAATAGCAACTGAATAAAAGAAATGCACACACACATTTATGTATATATATATATATATATATATATATACATCGTTTCTCTCTGTCCACCTCAACGTGTCTTTTATTTTTATTTTTGAGGCGTATATGTGTGTGTGTGCGTGAACGACACGGGTTAATTAGTTGTTTTCCACTTGGAGACTCCTCAGAAGATTCGAAGCAATTCCCTATCCTCAGGGAGTACGCCACTCCCAAGTTAATTCTACATAGTCGTCGACAAACAGAATAACCTCAATGGCGACTCGTAGCTGAAGTTTTGTTGACACACTTCCAATGTCATCGTCCAGAGTAAAGGCTTGAAGATGCTTTTCTAAACGTACAAACGGTAGTCGATTGCCGCGTTCGCGACGGCCAATCTGAACTGTCATCCTTCGTGGGACTTCAGAGTAGCTGTCGTCAACATCCTCAGTTTCCTTTCCCATCTGAGGTTCGCCAACAAAGATAGTGTGTTCAAACCCTTTACAAAACTGAGCTTGTAGCATCTCCACAGGAAGCGCCAACACGGTTTGCTGTGCCGTTAAAATAACCAATTGAATGGCCTGCGCCAGAGAATTTCGTCTCCTCACTTCAGCATAGACTCCCCGTGCCCGACTACAAACGGTCCAAAAGGCACCAGCAACGCGAGAAACTAAACCTTCCCCCCTCGCGTTCGGTGCTACAGTATTACTCCTGTCGTTCTCGGTATCTTCTTTAGACACTCCTGCGACCCCAGTGGCTGTCTCATCGTACACTCTTCCGAGAAACACACGCATGGACTCTAATGCATCATAAGGGTTAGTGTGCAGCACGCCATCAATTAAGAGAGATTCTCGGGATATATCGCGCACGAACTGCAGCCAAACATAGGGCCAAATTTCTCCCGAGAATTCCTCCGGCACCGCCGAACAGGGCATTCGACTTCTAGGTTCTACCACGTCTGGAACAATTCCACCACCAGGCATCGACACACGATCACTCTCTAGTCTGCTGAAGCCTGATAAAGCATCGGTCACAAAGGTGCTGCGATGAATCAGCAAAGACCCCGATCTTCCTTCTCCCCCCTCTATTGCATCGGATAGTGAAGGCAAATTGTGCACCTCCATGCGCTCCGCACATTGAATGCTGGAAGAGACAGGATGAACAATGTATGTGAACGACTCATCGCTATCGAGCTGAGACATGATATCAACGTTCCTGACCAATCAATTCTTAACAAGTATTATCAACACAACGAATAACCATAAACAGAAAATCTACATGGGATAATGCAAAAAAAAAAAAAATGAAAACAACAACAACAACAACAACACGAAATACCAAGGAAGCATTGATGCGCACACAAAACCACCAGTACTACAAAACACGTCATAGGACAGGGCTACTCAGAATGTGGGAAAGGGCTATTGCACAAAATTATTTTAATTGTTTTCATCGCGCTCGAAACATCGTGATTCCATCTCATAAAAGGATGCTGGGCATGCACAAGAAATACACGATGTCCTCACACCCACTCACCAGTCTTCCACAATAATAATAATAATTACAGAGAAAAAAAAGTGAAAATATGTGTTTCTTCTGAGTAAAACAAAAGGTGCAGAGACAAACTTTTTTCACAGTCACTGCGCCATAAGACACAATCCAAGTCATCCATGTACAGATGCTGATACGTCTCTCAAACACCTTTTGGCGATCTCCTGACTTTTGAAAAAAAAAAAAGATAAAGACATTTCAATTAAAACAAAAAAAAAAACAACTCTTTTTTATTTTGTTCAGTTGATGATTCTATCAGATATATGTATTGAATAAAAAAAGCTTGAGTGGATATATGATCGTATACCAAAGCCGTTGCAAAAAGAGGTATCATGGTACAACACATGCAATTACATTCCCCTTTTTTTTTTTTACAATGCACACTATTTCTCCCTCCACCTTCGCAGCGACACATTTCTAACGTGCACTACACCAAAAAACACAAAAAAATATTGGATGGTAATAGAATCACAAGCCTTTCAATTGTATAATTTCACAAAATAACACCCTCTTCTTCTTCTTCTTAAGGAGTATTACAAATCATAGCTATTGACTCATCTCAATAATAATTTCCTTTATCGTCTTTGAAGGAACTTTGGAGACGTAATACCTCAATCGAAGCATCTCTCCAAGTAAAAGTATTGCAGAAGCAAAAAGTATTCCTACAAATGATGCTACTGTGAGGGCAAACCCCACTGTCAGAAGATATTTTTGACGTGAGTACGCGTACATTCCATTACAAAAATCACCATAATATATAACGAGTTCAAAAACCCACTGAACAAAAGTCACCAGTGACGCGGCAAACCCAAAGACTATCGATGGCAGAGTGGACCCACTGAGTTTTTTGCAGAGAAGAATCCCAATCAAAGCACTTCCCGCTAAAAAAAAAATAGAGGCGATACTGAACGCCTCAGCCGCATGGAAGCAGCCAACGATGGATGTGCACCCCAGATCCCGAGTAAAGGTTGAATTTGTTGCACCACCGACTCCCCAAAGGATACCATGCCTCTGTTTCCAAAGAAATACGTCCGTGACTGTTCTCTGCAATCCATTCTTGTAGTACCAATGGGGAGTACAGCAAGCCACAGCAGCAAGGAGAAGAGATGCAAGGGACAGAAGTGCATAACTTTTGCGAGAAAACTCAACAAAACCAGCATCATTCGGTATGCGTGGATCAGTGTATGAGAACAATCCAGCCACTGCAGTCATAACCCAAGCAGAAACTGTGAATCCAAACCCAACATAAGGCTCATACAGACGTCCATGATAACTCATCCCGTATTTACAATCCTCGAAGCTTTGATGGAAGACACTATAGCTAAGCGAACTATGAACTGTAAGTACGATAAACAACACCCCAATAGTGGCTATGGTGGCATTACGAACACACGCATTCTTTCCCCTTGCGCGATAGTTGAAAACAGAAATGATAGCTGCAATCAACAAAAAACAAGAACTTATAATAGAAAATATTTGCATACACACCACCCTATAACGCACAGCCGGGCATGGAATATTTCCTGACATTTCTATTCTCTTGTTGTTTCCAACCCACTTTACAGTCTTCCAGAGATAAAATGTTTCAGTAATACCCTCACCTTTCGGCCCCGCTTCAAACTGCTCCATTTGGTACCACGGAATCCCAATAGAGGCGACGATCAGTACGAATGCCGCGCAGTTGAGTACCATAACTACTAGTGGTCCGATGTAAAGGTTACTCGGTGGCGGTGGGGCCGGTGGTGCATTTGTGTTGATAGGCAGCGCATTGTCCTTCCCCGCGGAGCGGGAGGTCTCTCCAGATTCTTTGTCTTCATCTGCAGTTGCCACCATTGCGCTACCCCACACTGGATCTCGCTGGGTTGAACTCTTAACACTACGTGCAAGGCACCGATGATGTGATGCCATGGGAAACAGAAAGAGAGGGGAGAGAGAGAAATGCGAATAGGAATACTATAATAAACATAATAATAATAATAATAATAATAATAATAATAATAATAATAATAATAAACAGACATATATGCGGTAAGAACACATATTTAGAAAAAAAAAAAAACATTAGGTAGAGACACGTATATATACGCATTTCCATGTTTAATGATACCATTGCATCCAAAGGCATTTATGCGCAGCTGTGTGTCACTCGCATAATCAACCGCTGCATTCCTCCCGTTTCGTCCATGCGCCAGACCTCCACGACATTCAATCCTTTGCGCTGCGCATGCTGGGCAAACTCCAACGCCCCGCCTTTTGTACCAAAGTAGTATTGTTTACTCGCAATGTACGCGACGCCCCCCTCTCGGGACAGACATCGATGCAAAAATTCAGCCAACTTCTTACAGGCCTCCTCGTCAAAGGTCACATCGCTGCCGAGCACAACGGCACAGCGGCTCGTTTCCCCGCCGCGCTCATCCGCACCCCACTGCAGTGAGTCCCAATCGCCAGTGACAAACTGCACGACGGGCGGGGAATCCCCACACATGACGTCAGGCGCGTGTCGGAGACAATTCACCGCCACGTTTGGCTGCACACACAGTTCGAGGACCTCTTCGTTGTAGTCTTGGAACACCACTCGCCGGGCACCAGCGAGCAGCGCGGCAATCCCAGGCAGGCCCTGACCACATCCAACTTCCATCACCGCAGGAGCCACACCACTCGCATTTGTCGCGGAGAGCGTGGCAAAGACCGTGTCACGGTGGGTAAATATATACGCGACAAGGTCCGCCGCACACGACCAAAGCTTCAATCCGCCGTAGTACCGACCAGGAACAATGTCCCGCTGGCCATCGGTGAGGGCACAGAGCTCCGGCGCACGACGATAGAGCAGCGAAGGGAAAGCGGCATCGAGAAGCTCCATGCGGTCACACGTGTCCTGTGGGTAACGCGCGGCCCACTGGGATAGTAACGAAGGTGCCAATGTGTGTTGGGGAAGATGCGCAATGGGAACAAAACCGGAGGTGACGGCTTCAGGCAATGCGTCATGTGTTGCTGTTACTGGGGCATCGTCAGTGTCAAATGAGAAGCAAAAGCCATCGCTTGACATGACACCGATTGAATACCGCACTTAAAAACAAAAAAAAAAAAAGCGAAAAACAACAACAACAACAACAACAAATTAATACAAAAAGAAGATCGGTTCCTCTGCCCGCTTCTCCCGTCTCCTTATCTTCACTTGGCATATGAGAAAGAGTAAAAGTATAGAAACAAGAAAAAAGAGAAAAGGAAAAAAAAAGAAAACAACAATGTTGAAGCACTTTACATATGGCAATTAGAAACTATCAGTCACATTTACTACAATGTTACACAAAACCAAGACATTTGCTCGGGCGAGCACATTTCGCGGTGTCAGTGAAATATACGCGTGTGCAGTTTTGTAGAATTAGGCATTCGTTTTGGAAAGCCATACACTAATCCAATTTCGCATAACTACGTGTACACTCTTCCTAAGTGATAGAAAGCCCGATGCTTTGCTTGCTGTTTTTCGGCAAACTCGTATGAAGTGTATCCTCGACCATTCAACATGCTCTCTATACTCTTTGCGTAGACGTGATTGAGCGAAGCACCGGAGTAGTACTCGTTGAAGAACCGCGGTAAGATAGCGTTCATAACGCTCTGATAACTGTTTTGGAGGCGCAGAAACGGGTTTACATGTTTACCCCGCTCGTAATACAAACAGCGGTCGGTTAGTTCCCGGAGTCCATCCCCGCTGCAACCACGTTCCTGACTGTACTGTCGAATGGCATCGTAAAAGTGCTTTGAGTACGCATCCACCTGATTGAGTAAGTTGACACCGTCCTCAAGCCCCATTGCAAGACCTTGCAGCCAGAAGGGATTGCATGTGTGCGCGGCGTCCCCCACAACCACCGCAGAGGGGAGGCCGACACTGTTAAAAAGATTTTCACAGTAAACCGTCGGGTACGGCACGGCAGTAGCACTGGTGGCGACAACAACGGTAGACTTCGTGCCGTCTTCCGAAAGATCGGGACAAAACGTTGCGAGAATCTCCGACCCGGAGAGACGCGAGATATCCGCGGCCGGTCCGTACACCATGAGAGAAAACCAATGCCGGTCCTCTTCACTATCCTGTTTTTTTCCTTCTTCTTCTTCTTCTTTTGATGCCTCTTTCGCGCTGTCGAATGGTTGCGACGGGAAAGCAATGGCTAAAGGCACTTGACACGGGGAGCGCACATGATGAATGTTATGGACAGCAGAGGTTCGCTTGTGAAGCCAACGGTGAATGTGCGAGTGACTGAGTCGCGTGCTCCGCAGCCTGAACCACCGCACCGCGAAGTCCACGTCGGCAAAGAAACCTTCTACATCTAAAAGATCGCGTAGCTTCGAATTCACCCCCTCCGCGCAAACAAGCAAGTCGTAGTGGACAGCATCCTTCGCATACTTAAGCTCCCACTTGATGGGATTCAATGTGAGACTTGTATCCAGCCGTCGTGGCCTTTTTTCAACGAGTTTATTCTCAGATGTCGATTGTGCACATTCATCACTGTGTTCATCTTCAAGCTGTCGCACAACCACCTGCTGCTTCAGCGGATACACCGCCTCCACGGCATGTCTATGAAAGATACAGCAGTTTTCCGTAGGCAGATTACTAATATGCCGCTCAAGCACTCGCCGCAGAGCGCAAAGATTCACCGAAAGCATTTTCAGCGCAAACGGGTGATGCTCTGTGAGTCCGCGTGTAAGCCAACTGTTGTACGCCCCGGGGTGATCCATCACTCCCGAGACGGCGACGCCACAGCGGGCGACAGCCCCAACACGCAGTCCGGCAGATTCCAACGCATCCATCGCGCGCCGCGTCACGAGCGCATGCTCCGGCCTGGGCGATACACCATTCCTGTGCGCAGCGGCGGGAACCGCCTGCTCACTCGCTGACTGGTGCTCGATAACAGTTGTGTGCCACCCGCGCAACGCAAAAAGCGCGGCGACTGTCATACCGACCACACCACCCCCAGAGATGAGGACATCACCCTTATGTGGCGTGGGCTCCCCAGCAATAACCGGTTCCCAGTGCGCCGCGCGCGAGGGATACGCGCGATTGCTGATGGGCTGCGCGTAAAGATCTCGCGGAAGCTCGGAGGAGTCAAGCGCGCGACCAGAGCCATCAGTGTAACGATTCGTTGAGCCCAGAAGCCGGAGGCAGCGTCGAAGCATCGGTGGAGCACGTGGTTTGACGTGTCTTCTCTTCTGTGGTCCCGCTGCTCTTCTTCTTCTTCTTCCGTTTTTATCTACTCTGTAGAGGTTTGAAAAAAAAAAAAAAAGACACACAAGGGCAAAGTAAATGAGAAAAAGAAACAGCAAGTAGGTAGGAATATATATATATATATGTACAATCATGTTTTGCTCCTCCTTTCTCATACTTTTTTTTTTTTTTTCTCTTTCCCTTTGAGTCACATAAATGTAAATACCCACAGAAAACAAACGGGTGCATTCAACAAAAAGACCCCAATCCACACACACACACACACACGGGTTTCTATTTCTTCTTTTTTACTTCTTTCCTGCATTCCCGTTATCTGCATGACCCTTGCGCGAGAAGCAGCAATTCCTCCACATCACCGAGTCGTCCTCGGCGGCGCAGCGCCTCCGCCACTTCCGCTGCGGCCGCAGTCGACACAATACCATTTGCACAAAGCCGCGCAAATGCCCGCACTATCGCCGCGTACCCGTCTGCTGTCAGAGCTGGACCCAATCCCGCCTGGACGGTTTCATCGTCGCAGCGAATGTAATCCCTCATCGCGCGAAGCGCAAGCGCCTCGTTCCCCGCCTCGCGCCCTGCAGCGCGCAGGAGAGTCAGAAACGCATGTGCGCCCTCTACGCGTGTATAGCCAGCACGCCAGTACGCTTCATACATTTTCACCGCAGTCGGCGGGTGCAAGGCGCAGTGGCGCAGGATTTCACTCATATGTCGCTGCGCAAGCCGCGGGGCCCCACGACTCGTTACAGACGCGTGGCACCAGCATGCCATTTCCCACGAGAGTCCCCCTCCACATTCGGAATGTGCAATGCCATCCTCCAGCAGCTTCACGTCTCGCGGAAAAAGCGCAGGCGCCGTGTGATAGGGCTGCGCGGCCCATTCGGTATCTGTGCGGTGGCGGCGCAAGAGAAGATACGCCATCCACTGCTGCACACGCGTTGGGGACGGGACAGTGGTGAGGGAATACCAAATAAGATATCGCGCCTCGGCCGGGGAGGCACACGCGGCTACAGCGCGCTCCATGACAAGCGCGGGGAAAATGTGTGGGACGTGAGGCAGGCGCCCAGAGAGAAAGAGATCACACACAACTGTCCACGGGATCGTGTCGGAGAGACACGCGGCGCGAAATACAGCAAGGCCACGCATCGCTGAGGAATGTGCAGTGGGCGCCGCGCGTAAGGTCTCGCGAGGCAATGTGCACAGCTCCGACAGAGCCGTTTCCCACGAGAGAGACGGGGAAGCCGTGCCACTCCCACTCGACAAGGATTCAGAAGGCGACGACAACGCCTTATGGCCACTGAGCGTTTTTGTGAAAGTATACGGAAAGTCACCAAGGCACCGCTGGAGTAGGCTCCACTGTGCATCCGTAAGATAAAACAAGAAATCCAAATCACACCCTGGGCGTAAAAATAATCGCGCGGCACATAACACAGGCCGAACTAAAGCCGCGCGTGCAATAAAGGATGCTCCGCGTGCCAACGACGTAGCGGACGCGGCGGCGCCAAGTAATTCACTACGCAGTGTATCAAGAAAAAAAACTGAAAGTCCCACACGACACGGGACACGTGCGAGAAGCGCACGTGTTTCGTCATGCAATGTACTCGTTGTGCGCATAGCGGCCGCCAGTGTCATCGCAGACACCAGTGCAACCGGCCACATCGTCGACACCTCCGCCGCGTCCCATTCTTTAGGATCAGACGGAAGAAGTCGCATTGCAAGCCAATAGATCGGCCGCCACGAGGCCGCAAGAAGTGCGGACTGCACAAAAAGAGCCGAAGCCCGTCGCGCCGGGGCGCCGCGACTCGCCACCACAGCGTCACCCGCGGCATCCATCACTGGCCGCAAAGCATCCGCAAAGGTGACAGGGTCAGACGAAGAGGCCGCATCGGCACTGAGACATAACGCAAGCGCAGAAACGGATTCCGCCGCGGCATCCATGCGTGGCGCAGTGGGAAGCAAACGCAATGCACAATCCACAAAGCGACGCCACAGCAGCGAGGGCGAGAGAGATGCGAAATCCCCCGCAGTGCTTTCATGCCCATAGTCCCCGATCCCACCCGTTTTCGTTACAGGGAAAGACTCTGCGAGACACCCGCGGAGACCGCAGCGGCAATAGAGACGAAAGAGCGCCGCGGGAACACTGTGCAGCGGGGAGTTGGCAGCAGAACCAACAGCGCAGCTCATACATAAAAGTGCCGCCGCCGCTACAGCACCGTCCGTACTGTGCAACACACACACTGCGAGGCGCTCCAGCACCGCGGCGCTCTCCGCCGCACGCAAGAGCGAAGAAGACTCGTCGCCAGGGCGCGAAGGCTCCGCGCGGCGGCGGACTGCCGCGAGAACGTCTGTCCACGTATCCCCAGAAGCATTCGTTGCCGCCGCCGCCACGCCCCGCAGTGCCTCGCATGTGCGCCCCCGCCGCCCCGGTGCGCAGAAGAGACACTGCCAAGACACAGAGTCCCACGCGAGGCGATGGGCGGCGCCGCACAAAGTCCAACGCGCCTCTTGCCGTGTCCGCTGCCGTGCGCACGCTGTCGAAAGAAACGCATCGCGCCACTTCACGGAGATGTGCGGGCCATAGCATTCCAGCGCCATGAGGAATGGCTCCACGGGGGAATACAAAGGTAAGGGCGAAGAAGAGGAGCATGGGGAGTCATGTAACAATCGCTGCGCGGTGTCCAGAGCGCGACGTGCCGTTTCCCAATCGCCTGCACTCATCGAAAGATTTCTTTGCCCCTGTGCATTCTTCCCCATCGCCTTATTATTCTTCTTCTTCTTTTTCTCCTCCTCCACCTCCTCGTTCCCAATCATCACCTTCGCGAACACATCTTGTGCAGACTTCATCACTGCATTCATGTCCGAGTCCATGCCAGAGTCCGTATGAAAACGGTCTGTCCACCGCTCGTGGATTCCACTGCGGATGATCTTCCACGCATGCGCCACGCGCACCGGAGCGCCACTGCCGCACATGCACTGCGAAGAGCCTTTCATTTCACAGAGACATTCCATCATCGCGTCCATAGCCCGTCGTTGCGCTACACAGAGCTCCCCTCGTACCAGACGCGGCAGCAGTTCGGTCTCCATTACGCGTGGAAAGGCTGACAGCAGACGGGAAACCATCCACACAGGCGGAGGGACTGCGGGTTCAGTGATGGAACGAAATGTTTTTGTTTTGAAATCCGAAGCACGAAGCGCAAGAAGCGATGCCGTCGTCGTTGCCATATCGACACGCGTGACGGACTGCACCGCTGGACAACTCAAAAGCAACCGCAGTAGTGCCGCTGCCTGACTTTCTCCTTCTTGTTCTTCTTCTTCTTCTTCTTCTTGTTCTTCTCCTTCCGCTGCACTGCCGCAGTGCGCAGACTGGCGGGCGAGTGCACGAAAAACCACAGGAGCATCGGACCACACGGCGCGGAGTGTTTCGCGCGGCAAATGACTCGAAACCGCACGCAGCACCGCACGGGGACAGTACAGCCACGACATAACCCAATGCGCGGCTTCTGCGCAGTCCCCCACGCGATCTTCGCACAGCGCGGCAAGAAAGAGCGCCCCACCGGCACGTTGAATGAGACAGAGATTGCGCCGCGAAAGAAGTGCGGCGGGATCGTCAAAGAGTGCAATGGCTGAGCGCCCATCCGGAAGCGGCGGCAAAGGAATCTTTTTTACATCACTCCCTCGTTCTTGGCTTGCCACTTTTGCCGCAATAGCATTTCTGTCATGCGATGCGTTCACTGCTCCATCCGATTGCCTCCCATGTTTCATGGCATACGCATGTACCGAAGTAGTTCTCCACTTTCTTTCCTTCTCGTTCCCATCACCATCCTCTCTCGCCTCAGTGCACTTTTCATAAAGCACTCGCTGCTGCACATGTCCCTCGTCCAGCACCACACGGCGCCATGTGAGCGCGTTGATCGCGCGTATCACCGCAAACACCGCCGGCATCCCCGGCGCGGCGTCCAATGCCGTTGCGTCATTCACCAGCGCTGCTGTATTTGCACGACCGCCACTCATCACCGCAAGCCAACGCTCCAGCCGTTCGGGGGCAAAGAGCTGCGAGGCGGGGAGAACCGCAATGTGAGTGCCCATTAGCCGACGGTATCGGTCCTGCACAGCTGCGACAGTCTCTGGAGTCTGCCTCGCGCTAAACGCAGTGTACCAAACGTAGAGCGCATAGTTCACATCCCATACGCACTCCAATGCCTTTTCCACACACGCACAGACCCCTTCGCAGCCGGAGAGCCGACGCGCAAATTGTTCGCAGAGATCCATGTAGGCCGCCGCGCGCACCTCCAACATACGCGGGAATGCACATGAGGATGCTGCTGAAGATACCGAATTTGTGCCCATATCATTATCCGCAGCCGAAATGATAATAGTAGTAGTAGTATTAGTAGTAGTGGTAGTATTAGTGGAAGAAGAATAATTTGAAAGCGAAACAGCAGGCAACGATGCGTGCTGCCGACGGTGTGCGTCGAGGGCAATTTTACGAATCAAAAAGTGAAACGTGCGGCGCAGCTTGTCCAGCACGGCTGCAATGCAGTCAGCGAGGGCCCTATCTGTAACCTCTGACGTTGCCATCAATCGCCCAACCGCCATACGTACAAAGTGCCAATCAAGCAGAACCTCTGCGTGCGGTCCACTTGTGAGGCACTGTGCGGCAACTGTGTACGCGGGGAGTGCGCGACGAATTGGAATGGCGTTGAGGCGCGGAAGAAGAGAACGGAGAAGACTTTTGCGGCGGTGTCGCCCAGCCCACACAACCGCGTCAAGAAGAAGATCACACGCGGAGTCATAAAGCAGTCGACGGGACGCTTCTGCATATGATGGTAAAGTTGTGGATGATACATGTGAGACGGGCGCCAATGGAGTTTGGGCTCTTGCACAGAGCCAATCAGACGCGACAGATGCGATGCATTCAGTCTCCGGCCCATCACAGCAGCGAATAAACGCACGCAGCACACGAATGGTCTCCGGCGTCGCTTCCAAAAATGGCCCATCATCCCAATCCTTCTTCCCAAGATCACCATCATTATCGTCTCTTGCTATTGTTTCCTTTATGTTTTCGCCACGTGCCTGATCACAGTGAGTCTCTGGGGCGAATGGACTGCGAAACCACTGAAGTGTGCGAATGCACTCCTGCCAGAGCGTCCAGCGTGACACAGTGGCCGCTCCGACACCTTCCCACAATGCGTGCAGGACCACTGAGACAGCCTGTGCACAACGAGTCTCACTCCCATAGGATTTTAGGACAGACTCTATGCGTTGTGTGAGCGCGCGAAAGCTTTCCGTTGGTGGTGGCTCAAGCGGAGCGGCAAGTCGACACAAAACACGTGATGTCTCATGCAACAATGCGACCAGCACTTCTATCCCGATTTCACCACACTCCGCATGCGCTTTCCCGCGGGAATGAGTGACATCCCGTCTGTCTGCATTCATCTGTGCGTGCAGAGCAATGAGCTGCCCCACCGCACGGGAAGACTCGACGCCGTGAAGCAATCGACAGGCCATGACAGCATTCACCCAACCCCGTGAAAAAGCCATATGCACAAATCTCGCCGTCGCAACAGGATCACCACGCGCCACACAGTACACTGCAGCGCATGTCACAACAGTACAGCCATATGGATCCTCTTCGTTCTTTGTGTTATTTGTGCGACAAGGGCGGCGGGAAAAGGCATACGCATCACGTGCGGCTTGGGAAAGCATCACACACGCGGCTGCGCTTTGTCCATCACGCGCCATCACATCCGCCGCGAGCGCAATCACTAATGTATCCGGGCAACGTACCTGCGAGAGATGACGAAGAGCCTCTTGCCAAACCGAGTGATCATTCCGACACCCATTGCTGTGGTTGCCGCATCCCGTTTGTTCTCCACACCCCGCGCGGCTATCAGTGTGAGGAGGAAGCAAAGTAAGAAGAAGTTGAAGAAGTGGATCGTGCACAGTCTGCGATGGGGCATTGCCCTCGCGCAACCGCGCCACCGCACCACGCACAAACCGCTCATACACATTCAGTGACAGTGCGGAGAGTCCATCATCCGGTGCCATGGACCGCACGTGCGCGTGGATCAGTTCCACTTGAATGGCGCGCAGAGCCGCATCGCATATCTCCACCCGCGGCTGCTCGCCTTCCGCGTCAAGCAGTCGAAGAAGCAGTCGCACATCGCGACGAACAAGAGCCGCCTGTGCAACAATCACACTGGCACGACCGGCCCACAGCTGTGTATCGCACACCCCCTCACTGTGAAAGTTCATATAAAGACGAATCACACTGTCGTAGCGGCCCTTGTCCCGCAGTGTGACAAGAGCGCTCTCCAGCGCCTCCGACACAACCGAACGCATGGAGCGTGACGCGGAGGAGGAGAAAAGTGCAGGCGGGGAAGAGAAGTGAGCCAAAGTGTCATCGAGCACACGCAGCAGAAGCTCCACATCACCAAGAATACGTGCCGCGCGACAAGCCGAGAGACACACATGTGCGCCGAGAGGAAAACCGCGTGAGTGAAACTCTGTGTACGCCTCGAGCACAGCACGGTGCTCAGCGGCATCAGACATCATTGCAATGTATAACTCCACCGTGGACACTTCACGCACGCGATGCCGCACGGACATAAAGAGCACCCGCGCCTCGTCCCACCACGACAGAGATGACGCTAATGATGATGATGATGAAGAAGAAGAAACGATAGAAGAGGGCTTTGTATTTGAATCTTTATTTTCTTTTGTGTTATGGCCGCGTGTGGCAATTAGTGCAAGGCGAATAGAAGTATCAGAGATGGGATGACACGCACGACGCGCGGCAGAAAAGTATTGCAAAGCATCATTCCACCGCCCGCACTGCACAGCCGCCGCCATGCGACAGTCATATGTCTCCGCGGTTGGAATAAGTGAAGGAATGGAACGAGCGAAATCCACAACTGCGTCGTGCTGTGCCCATAGATTCTCACGCAGTGTAAGTCGAAGAAGAAGATTGATGTGCGGCATCGTTGGAACAACACCGCCGTGTACAACGGCATCGCGGAAGAGCGTAAACGCCTTATGCCACGCGGCCCCTCTCGAATCGGCAAAACCCGTTGCACCGGGAAGAGCGGACCGTGTGGGGAATGTGTGGGATATGTTTGGGGGCGAGACAGGCGAGACACGGGCCCTCCTGCGGCTGCGCAGTAACATGACGCGCAGCAGTGCGGGGGCGTCGCCGCGCTTCACATTTGTTCTCCCGCAACCGCTCAGTGGCGCGGTGGCGCGGAGGGAACGCATCGCAGTTCCTTCCTGAAGGACAAACAAACAAAAAGCCTTTAAAATAACAAACCACACACAAAGATATATATATATATATTATGAGGGAAATGAGGAGAGAGCGAAAGTGTTAAGAAAAGAATAAAAAGGCATGGATTACCTTTCAAATTATTTACAAAAAAAAAAAAGAAGAAAAAAAAGCACGCCAGTGAAGCAAAATGAATCATGTGATTCCGAGTGCAAAGAATTCTTTTCGATAAAACTTTTACAAATGTCTTTTTATTTTTTTATTTGGTTACACCAGTTATGTGACATCCACTTTTAAAAAAAAAAAAAATATATATATATATATATATATATTATTTCATGTATTGCAAAATAAAAACAACAACAACAGCGCATCTTTTTTTTTTTTAAAAAATTCTTTATCCGCCTTTATTCACATATGTTTGTGTTTTGAAGAATAAAGTAAGTTTTTTCTTTTTACATTACTTCTTAAAGTTTACTCTGTTAACACATCCTTCTCTTTCTTTCCTTATCGAACACCAGAAGTTTCAAATTCCCATCTATTTCTACAAATTCTTCACGTATCTCCTCGTTTGCACAGTGAGAGCCATCGGTAGATCATAAGCCACACACAAATATATATATATATATATATACACACATATGTATTAATCGAGAAAGGCGTTCTGTTAATGGAATTCAGATTTCAGCACCTACAGAATTAAAGCAAGACACACAATTCATATAGCAGCGTAGAAAAGAAGAGAAAAAAAAAAAACAATTACTCTTACTCTTATTAATATATATACATATTTTTCATTATATTTGGTAGAAGGCAATGATGACGGCCGCGGTCTGTGGTGGAACTACTCAAAAACAGATAAAAAATATATATATCTCCACGACAGCACCGAATGTGTACGACACAAATCTCTTCTCCCCAAACCATAAAGTCTCTGCACACTGTCATTTCATGTCCTGCAGAACTCTTTTTTTTTTTTAATATTTAATATATATATATATACATTTTTTTATTTTAAATACAAAATAAACTTCAAACAGTCACCAGTAGCTGCCGAAAGAAATAGTTTTCTTCCCCTCTCCCCCCTTTCCAGTGGAGCAGTTGGGAATGCACGCAGTGACTACGGGAGAGACGGGGCAATGGATTTGACACTTTATCCACAAACCGAACTAAAAAAACAAAAAAACAAATACCCAAAAGAAGAGAAGGAGTGCGAAAGGGAAAGAACCGCGCAGGGATTGCACCAGTCCACTTTCATTTATTGAAACTCTTCTCCGTCGCTCCTTAGGCGCTCAGTCTCTTTTCCCCAAGGCGGATAAAAGAGATATATTGGCTTTATTGCTTTTAGGACTCTTCGTCATTGAATTTTTTGTTTTAAAAAAAACACAACAAAAACAACTACGGATTCTCCCGGTTGAAACTCTTGAAGCTTCGTTGCACTCATGCCCTTTTCTTTTAAACGAAAAATACATGAGAGATTTCTATGGGGGGGGGTGTATAGATGTAATAATAATAAATAAATAAAACAAAACAATAGAGAAAGACATTGTTCAAAAAGAAAAACAAAACCACACACATATACATACATACATACATAGACAAAGTGCCCAAGAAGAAAAAAAAAAAAAAGAGAACAAGAGAAAGAAAGCAATGCCAGTCAACACAGAAAATGCATGTTCGTATACGCGTGAGTTATTGCAGATCACAATTTAGACAACTCGCGCGCTTCCCAATCCGTCCATTTCATCCACACCGCTCAGCCATCCACCGCAAACGCCTCACTCAGTGCCAATGTAAAGGAAGAGCCGTAGTACACCGCAAACGATGGCTGTGCCTCCATGAGCTCTATCCCACCACTACCAGTCGCCATCATCAAAACATTCCAAAGGAGCGACATTGGAAAAGCTTTTTCAAGTCCGAGCGCCTCTCGTAGTGTAATGAATCCCTCACGCGAAACAGTTGGCGCAATGTCAACCTCCACGCGACCAAAGCCGCCGTGAAAGAGTGTGATAAGTTGCGGATTTGCGTCACCGCCTTGGTTGAAAGTTTCTTGAATGCGTGTGTGGGGAAGATCCCCCACGGCATATACGGCCTTGACAAAGAAACGCGGATAACTCCCGAACATTGAGGAAAAGAAAAAACGCAGCTCCACCGAATGTCCTGTGGGACTAATGATGTGACTACATATAGCACACTTTTGTTCATCTTCTCGCATGATTTGATGAATATCCGAAAGATGTGTATGTCGCAGGAGATACGCATAGATAAGTAGCGATTCCGCTTCAGGCGCGACACAAGGAAAGAATACCGCCTCAGCTTCCCTCCCTGTGCGTGCGGGCACCACTTCCGTTTCTGTTGCATGTGATAAAGCTCCACTTGATGCAATGCAAAGAAATCGCCCTCTGTGCGCTTGTGAGTCCTGAAGATGCTGTTGGGCCTGTGTACACTGACAGCAGGACCAGGCGCACGCAAGGGCATCACACATGGCGATAAGACTCGTCTCGCGTTCATACACAGTTCCACCGCGTCGATGCGGAGGGCGAAGAGAGGAGAAAGAGAAAAAAACACGTACCGCCAATATACTGTCAATTGCAGCACGTTCGCCATTATCAGTTTCCAAATAGTACAAAGCTTTCCGTAAAAGAAGGGGATTGGATTCATGTGACAAACGCATGACAAGAGAATGCAAAACGTTGTTGATATTGTCGGACGCAATAGGATCAACACGCAATTCGATTCGAATGGTATTTTTTGATGTGATCCTCAGTTTTACACCACCACGCGCTTCTATATAGGCAAAGCTCGGCAGATCATCACACGGAACTTCTGCCAGTAACACACAATGGCCTTTTATGCACTGCGCAAAGTATGCAGCAGTACGAGTAGCCCAAAGATGGCGCCAATGCACATCGCTAAGCGCAATCCCGGCAAGACGCGATGAGGTCCATGTCACACTGCGCAAGGTAAGCGGTGCGGGAAGAAAGGATAGGATCAGCTGCAGAGACTCCAGTGGAAGTTTGGATATGGAAGAACGGGAAAGGGAGTAAAGGGGGGTGGAGGAAGAGGAGACATGTAAAGACGAAGAAGAATGTGAGAGGATCGATGGTGGGAAAGGACGTCCTGCTCTGTCACCGCAATTAGTGGTTTGTGTCTGCGAGGACGAGTCTCTGGAATGCAAAACAGCCTTGGTTACATAAGAATTCATTTTTGAAACTAAAGTAAAACTTCGATAATGTGCCGCTTTAATAGTAATACAGTGTCTTCTCCTTTTTGGCCTCCTCTTTATCCTTTTCTGTAGTACACACACACACACACACAGACTCCCTCTTTCTCCCTCCCTCTCTCTCTCTTTTTTTTTGTTTTTGTGGGATTTGACAACCCTTGTGAGAAAGTGAGGGAGATAGGAAGAGGTCCGTTGGGCGGCGTGTGTGAAAAGAGCGGTAAAAAAAGAAAGGTTTATAAAGAAAAGTAAAATTAATTCCTTGTAAAAGAAAAAAACACAGTTTGCAAAATCACAGAGAAAATGCACATAGAGAAGAGGGAACAGAAAAAAAACAAAACAAAACAAAAACAGAATTAGACAAAAGAGACCACAATCCATACTTCACAGTTAAATCTTACCCAGACATTTCACAGTAATGCATCACAAAGCAATTATATACATATATATAAATATATATATATGTATAAATGATAACAATGACAATTGCGCGTTATATATCGCTGCATATCCCCTCACTGAATTTGAGTTTCACGGAGCTTCTCTGTGAGTTTGTCCCATCCCTTAAGGTCTCCCTTTCCGCGATACCCAAACTTGGACATTCCTCCTTTCCCCTCCAGTGCGGCTGTCACCGCCGGCGTGAGCTGAGCAATCGCTGTTGTTGGCCCAACAATCATAAACTGTCCCGGCCGCCCCTCTCCCCGCACTGCGGGCCCTGTGGCCCACGCAAAGACCGCAGCGGCCTCTGGCAGACTCTCCGCAAGGCAACCGCGCAGCACAGAGAAGAAGTCCCCATCCACGTCATCGCGCCGGGAGAATAGAACACCACCGTCGCCTTTGCGTCCCGCCTCAACGAGACGACCGGCCTCAAGCTGCGCGAGTTCAAGCGTAAGGGATTTGATGCGCTTTTCCATCTCCACCGATTCACGGTTTTTCCTCGCGACCGCGGTAACAAAATTCTCCGGGCGAACGCCACCGAGATCACGCACCAGCTCGCGCTCGCGTTGGTACATGGCACCATAGTTGCGCCGTGCCCGCTCACCTGTGACAAAGTACAGTTTTAATGTGTCTCCCTTGATCTCTTGGTGCAACAGTTTCACCATGTGCAGCTGCGCAAGATTTATGACGTGTGTCCCGCAACACGTGCACGAATCGTATCCATCTTCGATAGATATGATCCGAATAGGTCCTGTAATGTCAGCGGGAATACCACGAGATCGCGAGTCTCCCGTCTCCCCTGCATCATCACACTCGCCTTCCGCATCCTTTTCCACTTGCCGCTCCTGTTGCTTCGACTCGTATGCCTCTCTGCTTGGATACACATCGCATCGGACTGGAATAGCACGCGCAATGGCCTCGTTGCACACTTCCTCAATGCGCTCGACCACTGCAGGCTCAATCTGTGTGCCTGTCGGAAGAACAATGAAACAATACGGATGAGTCAGTGACCATGACACTGTTGGGAGCCCACAGATCGAAGGCCGCTCCACAACAGCCGACAGCAAATGCTGAGCGGAGTGGTGCTGCGTGTGATCCAACCGCCTGTCCCAATCCACGCGAAGATGAACAGATTCCCCAACGGAAAGCTCACACGGAACACTCAACACGCAAGTATCACCGCGCCGCTGGACATTTCGGACAGGAATGGAGCCCGTATCACCAACGGAGAGGCGAGTGAGCTCGCCGTAATCGCACGGCTGCCCACCGCCCTCGGGAAAGAGAACAGAGTCACTGAGAACCACATCATACATGGGCTGAGCGTCTACTTGGGATTTCTTTGATTTCGCCCCTAATAACACAGGGGTACAGGACGTAACGCAAGCGGTGAGCTCTCGCAAAAAAGGATTTTTCTGACACGCAAGTTCACCAACACGCACACATGCGGAAAGGGCGTTGGATGATAGCGAAGCCATGATCGCCTCACTTAAAGCAATATATGTATATATATATATATTTATTTATCTAATTAAAATTATTTCTGGTGGAATCGAGGGCTCCGTCTACTATTAACTAATGCGTTAAGCTATTTATTAGTGAGGTAAACTATATATATATATACATATATTAGATGTAGATTTAAGAAAGTAATATTGGCAAAAAGCATCAAGTGAACAGGAAGAAGCAAGAAAAAAAAATCCAGAAAAGGTGTTTCTTTTTGTTCACTCTCTTTCTTTTTACTATTTGAATACCGTTTTGTGTCAATCTTGCAGCTTTCTTCGCTGCTCCAACGATTCCTCGGCCTGCGCAAGCATTTTAGCAAAGCGCTTCTCATGATGTGCTTCAAAGTATTCTTCCCTATGATCATTAAATTTCTTATCACCACGCTCGTGGTTTTTCACAAATACCTCATTGATACACGCACAAAATTGTTCTTTGAGTGGGGCGCAGGCATTAAAAACCTGCATCACCTTGTTCTTGTCCCGGCAAACAAAGTAATCCTGAATAACCGTGCGGCACATGGGGTAATCGCTGAGCCGCGGGTGACATGAGATACCGCGGATAAAGAAGTTATCACTGTACTGATCACTGCGCTCGACGTATGGGTAATACTCCGCCCGTAGCCGCCAGTACTCAAAGCTGCGCAGAAGATAAACATTCTCGCGCCATGTGCGCCGCTCGGCAATGTACGCATTGACTTTCTCTTCGTGATTCTTGTCAACTGTGTGGTGGTTTGCTGGGAGAAGACCGTGGCGCACGCGTGAGGTCGTCGGGTCGCCAAAGTTCCGCAGTTCTTCGACAGCGTCTTTGGAGAGAAACTCGCGCGCCTTTGCTTGCACCGCATCGGAAGCGTCCCCGCTCATTGAATCGAATTAAAATAAATTGTAATTCTAAATTTTATTGTATATATATATATATATATAACCTTTTCTCCTTGGAGTCTTTCTTCTAAGTTTTTCCCTTTGACAGTGTGTATTTGTGTAAGTTGGGGGAGAGATTGGTTGGTACGCTCCTATGACTGTAACTGAGCGCTACACAGTGCGTCACATATTGACGAGAGAAAAGGATACATAAAAAAGAAAAAAAAAAAAAGAAACCCAAATAAAAACAAAAAAAAAAAGAAAACTCACACTCATATGCATAGCAAAAACAAAAAAACTTCAATACATATATGGGGTTAAGTATTATGACACGTGTAAGGCTACCATGCCGCATCTTCATTGCAATAGACGTATTGCTCAAATTACTCGATCATATTTAGAAGTATCCACTTCACACACCCATAAATATAAATATAAATAAATAAATAAATAAATATATATATATATATATATATATAGGTATGTATGTATAACATTAGAACGAACGATGTGTGTTAGCATTGCAGTGCTTATGCATGTTGTATGATGTCCGCCATCCGTGCAACTCCTTCATCGGCCTCTCCCCCGACATAAAACAACACATGCGCCGCGAGCTCCGCCGTCTCCGCCTTACATTTCCCGATCACACTCTCCACCCCGCCCGCCTCGCTGCGAAAGAGCAGCGGGAGTGTTGTGCGCAGTCCCTCCCGCGCCCCTTCGCGGCCGACCGCCGGGTGCCCGCTGCTCGCCGCGCGCCAGAGCGGCCACAGAAAGGCCCGCACCGCCCCGTCCACCGGCCCCGCGGCGCGGCGGAGGGCGAAGAGAAGCCGCGGGACGGCCCCGGCGGCGTCGGAGAGACTGCGCCGCGCCGCGGGGGCCGCCGCGGCGGCGGGTGACGCGAAGAGAGCGGCGAAGACGTCAGCCGCGCCGCGCAGCGCGGGGCTCAGCGACGCGTGGGCCGTCGCCGCGCGCAGGACCGGGGCGGCGGCAAAGACCAAACGGGGGAGTTGGGCATCGGGGAAGGACAGAGCGGCCGCGCGGAGTGTGCGCAGAGGGCCAGGAGGGAAAGTGGCGGCGGCGGCGGGGGAGAGAAGCGTGGCGGAGAAAAAGGCATAAAGCACACGCCACGCGGAGTCATCTCGCGGGGCAATGACTACACAGACATCAGCAATAGCATTCGCCAGTCCACGACCACTGCCACTGCCAGAAAGTTCACGCATTGTGTACGGCACCTTGGATACAAAGAGTTCACGTAATAGCCGCATGTGTGCGGATGAGAGAAGGCCATGTCCAGAAAGATACGAAGCCGTACAGGCAAAAGCACGGGCGATGGCTGTCGCACGTGTTACACGAGCCATGTCACGAAGAAGAACACCACGCAGTTCCATTAGCTCACGCCACGCTGTTGCCCATACCGGTCCCTGAGTGGAGAAGAGCTCACACACAACCGGTGCCACGGCCACATGTGTATCTTTCACTACACACTCCTCTTCCTCTCCTTTCCATTCCTCATCAGTGCCATAGCTGGTGAAGCAATCCGTGTCACGAGTCTCGTCGTGGATCATGTCCAGGCGACAAAGCATAACTTCCAGCAGGGACGGAATGACTACTGTCATCGTGGGGGTGGCGGAAATGGCAATCACAGCAACACGTTCGGCGGTTTTCACCCAATCCACAGACTCACTTAACACATCACGGACGCCACGAGGGTCCACACGCAACAAAAGCTGCAAGAGCTCTACGCCTGTGCGACGAACAGCACCCATGGCGTGCGTTATTGCGACATCCAAAACCCGCAAAGCAGTCCGCGTGCGATCTGTATCACACACAAGCGCATTACGTGCGGACTCACCAGATGATGCGCTCGGGGATTTCAAAAGGGAACGAAGTACAGTGAGAGCCGCGCGGCGAACATCGTCATCTGTGTCGGATATCGCGTCAAGGGCACTGGTGAAGGCGGAAAGCAACTCCACCGGACTCAGCTCCAGTGCGGGACCCTCAACTGTCCCTTTAAGAGAAACATCATTGCTATTATTATAATAGTTATTATTATTACTTGAAATGGCAATGGCACGCGCAATAGACGCAAACGCGGCGCTGCGAACGGACTTCTTGTAGTGTCGTGTCCCTGTAAGATGTTCGCTAAAGTTTCTGTGGTGCTGTTCAGCGGAAACAGTCTTTTTTGTTCTTCCCTCTTCCTGCCGCGGCTCCTCACCAGACAGTGTGGCCTCCGCACGAGTAATGGCTGACGGAGCACTCACGCGCAATGTGCGCGCATGGACCTCTGCGCGTGTGGCAGTGGCGGGCTCAAGTTTCTTTCGACCGACTTTTTGTTTGCGTTTCTCAAAGGCATCATCGCCCTTCTTCGCCTTCGTCTTCACACGCACCATTTCCAGAGGCTCGAGCTACACAACAAGGCAGAAATATATACACACAGAGAGAGAGAGAGAGAAAGTGTGTGTGTGTATTTGTACGTATGTGCGAGAAAAGAAAAGAAAACAAACAAAAAACAAACAAACAAACATGTGAAAGGAAGACAAATTCATGTAGACGCATAGGTTTGATTATGAAAGAAAAAAGAGAGAGACAAAAATTTATTCCGAGAAGCCACACGTCCACAAGTCGAATGACATCTCACGCCAATAATTTCTCATAGGAATGAGAAAAGGAAAGATCACCGAACAAGATCCATCGATTATTTTAACTCGCTCGTATTCGTAAAACAAAAAAAGAATTGTTTGGTTTCATTCTTTTTTTTTTTTTTTGTATGTGTGGAAGTTTATAGTTTAGTACCTGTAGTGCGAAGATTGTGGGCACATACATATTCTTCCACATTTTACTGACATTCTGATATTTTTGACCACTTAAAACAACATATTTGGTTATTTTCCACCAATTTATATAGGAACCGCAGTATTTATCGGCATACATATATACAGAAAAGTGAAGTCCGCCACTCCGTTAGGATTACCTGAAAGTTTACATACATTTCACTTTGACTTTTTTTCATCTTCCTTCGTTTCGTCCATAACAATCTCTGCAAATGGAACTTTTTTCGGCATTGCTGGACAGCAGCAAATAATTTCCTGTTCAAACTGCGGTGCGTCCAGGTCGTCAAGAGGAATGACTTCACCTTTTGGTCCGATGTATCCAATAGGCTTTGGCAACGCACTGTCCCCTTCCGTTGCTTCTGAAGACTCATTATTTTTCATTGATGCGTCAAGACTTTTCAATCAATTATCCTAAAATACACCAATAAGCAGCAGTGCAAAGGTAGAGAGAAAAAGATATATATATATATATATATATATATATATTGGGAGATAGATACAGCGAGAGAGAGAGAGAGAGGAAAAAAAAAAAGCGAAAGAGAAAGAGAGGAAGAAGGACAAGTAGATACACTACAAAGATAGAAGATGCAACGGGGAATACCATAGACTAATGTTATCTTCGCACACATAGAGCGACCAGGAACAGCGTTTAAGCAAAAATAAATCACCGAAAGCTTTCACGAAGAGGCGTGAAATCACACACACACACACACACACAAGCAAAGAGAAACTAAAAACATTTAAATTATCCATTCGCACAGGCAGACCACACGAGAAAGCGAGAAAAAATGTATACACCTATAAGAAACACAAATATACACACACATATACATATGTATATATTTATATATTTATACATTTGCATTCTTAGTTGTTATACATTCCATGTAAGAAGTACTTGAGGAGCGTCGGCAGGCGAAACAAAACAAAACAAAACAAAAATTCTCCAAAATGGAAGAGAAGTAGAGCAGTCTACTCAGGAAAGGTAGCTATTGGAAGTCCTTTCCATGCATCATTTCGTTTTTTTTTTTTTTTTTAATACCGGACACAGACGCATCACCTTTTCTTTTTTGTACATTTTTCTCGTTCCACTTTTTTACACCTTCCGTTACTCACCTAGTTTTTATTTTAAATACCGTACCTCATCACTTCAGTGCATCTAGCCAGGCATTCCAGCAAGAACTAAAAAGATGTAAAAAACAAAAACAAAAACAAAAGGAGTGTCCGTGTGTGCCTATACACAAACACTTTTCACTTCAAAGTTCGTAATCAGTAATGATAAAAATATTCGTTAAGTTGAATGATAAAGGCATAATATATCTTAAATGCACATCTTCAGTTCAACAACGTAATACAAGAAGATATTTCAATTCGAATCGAATAGCCTCTTTTATCGGTCTCTTTTCCTCTCCCTATCTCGCTCTCGCTCTCTCTCTCTCCCCCCCATCCCCCTTATGACATTTTCTCAAAGTTTCAACTGTAAGTCCACATGAAAATTCGATACGATTGCATTCCGTCGGAAACACTTGATGCATCTTCTTTACCATTTTTTTAAACATCCCCCACTCCACTTTACGTTTTTTTTTTTTTTTTAAATACCCCCCGCCCTTTGTTTCGATCTCTCACTTTCCATAAAAAGAGGCTTTTCCAGTTGCGCTCATACTACTAGTAATATTAGATTCATAGAAGAGCTTTTCGAATGGATCCTGTTTCCGATTCGGCTGTACTTCCGGAACCTCAGCCTTCGGTGGCGGAGTGGGAGGAGTTCCATGCATAAAGTCCATTCTCGCCTGCTGCTCCTGTTGTTGTTGTTGTTGTTGTTGCTGATATTGCGCCGGTGGCGTTGGTTGCGGATAAGTACTGCTGTAATCTAACGGTGCGCCTGTGCTCCACCCGTCCTGATCCATTGGGTCGTGAAATGTCTGCTGTAGCTGTGCGCTGCTAAGGAGTGTCTGGTCCCACTTGTACCCCTCATTCGCCATCCACTGCTGTTGCTGTTGCTGTTGTTGTTGCTGTTGCTGTTGCTGTTGTTGGTTAACGGGGAAATCGTTTCTTTGGTGCAGCATGAAGGATTCTGTGGGTGCCGTGGGCACAGGAGTACTATCAAAGAGATCGTCGAGTATATCCTTCTTCGGCTTCGGCTTCGGCTCTGACATCAAACTTGCATCCGCCCTAGCGTTCATCGTTGGCTGTGCCTCAGTTTCCTTTTTCAGAGCTTTCGGCTCCACTCGTTCCTTCGCCCGCAGCGGCTCTTTGACCTCTTTGCTCTCCTTCTTACTCGCCACCGCAGAAGCCTTTGCCTGTCTCCACGCCTCCTCCTGCTCGCGGATGAGCCGATTGCGCCGCGCAATGGCATTCGGGTCATTGCTGTTCGCGCTGAGGCCCAATGCCGCAACAATCGCCGCCACCTCCTCCTCCTCCCCGTCGTCGCGGCTTTCATGTCTCCCCTCTCTCCCCCTTCGCTCTCTGCGGGTCCTCGAGCTCCCGGCGTTCACGGAGCCTGGCGGGTTCTTCGGCGGCTGCGGGCGGTTCACCACACGTATGTCCTGCTGCTCCCACCCATCCGGCCACTCCGTCACGGTGAAGCAGAAAGAGCCGAGGTGCAAACTGATCTCCTCGTCAAAGCGCAAAAAGTTTGTGAGAGCGATAATGTCCCAGCGGCGTTGGGGATCGGGCTGAAGCAAATGCTCCAGCACCACATACAGCGCTCTGGGGAAGCCCGAGTCCACTGGCATGCGAAGCCTCAGCCGACCATTAGAGCCACGGTTCAACTCTGAACTGGGATAGCGGTTGAACATCATGTAAAACAAGAGCGCACCAATTGACCAGAGATCCACACGCTCATCAATGCGCGCCCCATTGCTGGGATTCCCCAGTTCCGGTGCGCTAAAAGGTGTCGGGGAGAGTTTCTCCAAGTCCTCCAGCGCAGCGGATAGCTCCTCGCGATTTTCGCACTGGAACCCTTCAGTAGCGGAGTTGGAGAAGTTGCACAATCGATATGCCCCAGCCCCGGAGACGCTCGTGTTGATGAGAATGTTCTCCGGGCGAATGTCACGATGCGCAATCGGAGGTTTCCGTGAGTGGAGATACCCAACGGCACTCGTAATAGCCGACAGGATATGCACGACCTCACTCTCTGACATGCGAATATCCTGTTTAAGGCGACGCTGAAGATTACTAGGAAAGTACTCCATCGCTACAGTCACACCAAGATTGCCATCACTACGTGTTACTTCGCAGTGAAAGACACGTGCAATGCCCTTGTCACTAATACGCGCACTTATCTCGGGCTCGCGATGGGCACGAGCCACATCGTTCACTTTATAAAAAGAGCGGCGCAAGATAAGATGGTGTGGAAATTCCTGTATATGTTCCATATTCTCAACAAGAAATACATACGACTGTCCACACATGAGAGAGGAACTGGTCTTTAATTTGAGCGACTTTGGGAGCTCGCCAAGCTTACGCACTACCCGAAAAGGGCGTCCCATAACAATAATGGTTTCCGTTCCATCGTGGTGATACTTCTCGATCTTTCCGCGCGACGAAAAGCACTTTTCCTTCTTCGACTTTCCGTTATGTGGTTGGTGCATTTGCAGTCCGTTTTTTTTTCTTTTTTTTCTTTCCTTTTAGCAATGGTATATATATATATATATATATATATATATATATATTCCCTGCCTTGCCGCCCTTAACTTGCTCTCTCTAACCTTCCTTTCGTTATTATTAGTTTTGAAAAAAAAAAATAAAGTAGTGATACGAGTTGCTAATGGGTAATAAGGTAAAAATGAACAAATGTTTTTGCATTGAAACTTTCTCTTAACGAATGTGTCCCTTCTGTGTTTTTCCAAGAAATTAGAAGTGGTGTGGGGGAACAAAACACTAGTGTGCGTTGTCTTCTAATAATCTTTTTACATAGTTTAATAATAAAAAAAAAAAAACGATTCTTTTTTAAAATTTTTAAAAAACCTTATTTATACCCCGTATAGGATATCTAAACATAAGTTTATTAATGAAAAGCAAGAAGAAAAGCACAAGCAAGAGAAAGGTACAGACACACCAACATATATATGTGTATAAATATAAATAAATAAATAAATATATATATATATATATTTGTTTGTGTGTGTACGCTTTTCTTCTTTAAATGGGTGGGGTGAGGGCTCCGCGCAAAGAAAAGCCAACACGAAACACACAGGAAAACTTTGAAATTATTACTGTTGGGATACGTGTACAGTGGGAAAGAAAAAAAGAAAAAGAAAAGAAAAAAACAAACAAACAAAAATTCCGAGTCAAAGCACAATGAACAAACGAGCGCCTCAAGATACACAAATGCGTACAAGAACATTCTGTATATCTTCAATGCATTTATGTGCAACAGTCTCACTCTCCCGCCAAAACGATCCTCGCAATACAATGTATAAAACGCACACATAAATAAGTAAATAAAACAAGCCCAACAGTGGGAAAAAACAATCCCAAGAAAAAAACAAAAGTCAACTGCTATGCAACAAAAGCTTTCAGTTCCTTTTGCATTTTCATGAATTCCCCATCCTCTCCCCCCAAAAAACAAACAAAACAAACAACAGTAGCAACAGAAAAAAAAAAAAAAAACAACAACAACAACCATATTATCAATACATAAAATAATGAAGTATGTATTTGAGTATAAAAATTATAAATATATATAAATATATCAGATAATAGAATCCGTATTGTTGCATACACCTCCCCCCTTCCCCTTCCGCTCCTTATGTGTCGCGCAGCAGGAGTGCTGTTCTGTAGTCAAATATTGGTACGGAGAGATTTCCCCGATGTGCCTGTCGCCATACCTGTGCGGTGAGCCATCGGTTTCCCTCCGCACTATCCGCCACAAGGCGCCGCACGCTCTCCACTGCATTCTCTTTCCCATTGGGCCCAATCCCTTCTTCATCTTCTTCTTCTTCTTCTTCTTCTTTTTCCTTTACTTCACTCATCCCGTTTCGTTTTCTCTCCGACAGCTCCCGCGCGGCAACGACAAAGCGCAGCAGTGCCGCAATGTCCTTCTGCAATTCTCTCTCCTCCGGGACTGCACATGCCATGAGCTCTCTCAGCGCCTCCGCCATTGCAACTCGTGTGGCAATGGCATCACGCAATGGCCCCGGCACCTGCAGCAGTGCGCACAGCAATTGCGCCATTCGCCCGCCATTGCACCACGCGTTTCTGTCGGCATTTGTATGCATTCCCAGAGCGCCGCGCGGTCGCAGGACACAGGGAGCGCACATGTGCTGAAAACTGCCAAGAAGCTCCAGAGTGACGTGTGGGCTGAGTAGGGAAAGGACCGGACTACACGCGTGAAGTGCGCGGAGGACTTCCAAGGCGCTGCGGTGCAACGGGCGATGATGACGCGGGGCGCTTGGGGAGAGAATGTAACAAAGCACTAACGTTAACACATCGCCGTATGTGCGTAGGGAAAATGAATCATCTGCAACAGAATGTGTGGTGGGCGCTTTCGGCGTAAAAGCGGTGGCACGAAAATCATCGGCATAGAGAATGGAAACGTGTGCGGGTAACATGGGAAAAATCATACGCAATCGAGAGAGAAGCCACGCCTCATCAACCGTTGTTGAAGAGCACACAAGAGGCTCTGCGAGAAATGTACAGAATGATGGACAGGGCACGAGAGCGAGAAAGCACAACAATCCCATTTGCACCTCAGCAAAGTCATAACTAACGACACAATGAAGCAAAAGAAGCAGCCACCGCACGCGGTTATCACGTGTATGTTTATGATCCCATGTGGGAATGGGATTGCCATTGTTTGCATGCAAGGGGAAGAGTCGATCTGCATAACCTTGTTGTAGAATCCACACAATAAAGTGCAGTGCAAGTCCTCTAAAGAGAATTTCCCTTTCGCCTCCTTTTTCACGATCGACATTCGGTCCTTCTATCAAATGAGCAAGACTATCAAGTAATTCCTCCGCATACACACGACCGCAGTGCGTTTGAGTTTTTATCGAAGACTCCATGACGTTACCTTCCCTTCCACCACACTCCTCATCTCCTGTTACTTGTACTGTTTGCCCCACGCCATCATCCTTCTCCTCTGCTTTTTTTTGAAAAACCGCATGGAGAGCGTGCCAGAATGCATTTGGCGCGCGCCCTCCATCGCCTGGCAACTCCACAACTTGTCCTGCGTGGATCCCGAGTGCAAGAATAGTAAGCGCATGGCCAAGCACGACATCATGCGCAGGACTGGGCCCACGACCTGTCACTCGCGCTGCAAAAGTCGCCACACGTTTAGGATACGTACGCACAATGTATAACAGCGCCGCGCCAAACTGTGCACCGAGTGCATGAGTAAATATCTCTTGTGCCATGACTGCATGTGTGGCGGATGCACTGTTGTCCGCAAGAAGTGGAGCGGAGAGTGTGAGCAGAGCGGCGCGGAGCACTTCGCCGCGCCATTCCTCTTCGCACTGCGGGACCACTGCCACGGCGCGTTGCAGAGTCGCCAGACACACAAGTGCACTGGGAGAGTCAAGAAACGGCTGAAAGAGACACCACTCTGGCCATACAGGGGATGTGGTGTGAATGATTTCCGGCGGTGGCAAAGGAGAGGCGTGGGGTGTAAAGAAAACGCAAAGGAGAAGAGGCACAAGACGCGAACCAAGCGCGGGAGCAGGTGGCGGACTCACCGCCTCTCTGCACAGCCTACCACACACAAAGAAGTGATGGGCAAAGTCTTTGGCGTAAGGACTCTCTTTACGATGTACCAAATCCATGCGAGCCACCGTACGCTGAGAGACAATGACAATGTTTTGCTCATCCCGTAATGCCTCCGCCGTGTCTGCGCAAAGAACGGCGCGAAGCTCTTCGATGGCCTCAAAACAATACGGCAGCGCACCGCTAATAAGACGCAGTGCGTTCACTAGCGCAGTACGACTCAATGGCGCCCCCGTGGAATCCCCACATCCCGTCACCGCATCTATTCGACCACTCCGACTCCCTTTTCCATTGATTTGTGCCGCAAATGCCTCAATTTGTCCCATTGCGGCAAGCAGCAGAAGGGCCAGGCGGTCCGGGTGGTACATACGCAACTGCCGTACATCTTCTGCGGTCCAAAAGGCCGCGTGTGCCTGTGCGCTCAGCCGAGAGGAAAACAAATTCCCCCAAAAAGACCGCAGCGCTTCATTGTGTGAGTGTGTGTCACTGTCGTCACTGTTTGCGGGATCAAAGAGAGGGTGACACTTGTAGTGCAAAGAGACAATGGCGCGGCGAAAGGCAAAGGGATAACTGTCCGTATTGCCCATTTAGACGAGAGATGAAATGTTTTGCCGAACTTTCAATTTATCTACAAATAAGAAAAAACAAACAAAGAAACACAAAAAACAAAAAACAAAACAAAACAAAAAGTAAATACACTGAAATGAACACAAGCAACAAAAAGAATAATATAAAAAAACATCTGTTTTTCTTTTTTTAAAAGACCGATCGTGGTAGATAAACTGAATTTGGATATACGTCGATAAATCAATGACCAGTAATATATATATATATATATATGTATATGTATATATATTTCCATCGCCTTAAAATAAATAAATTAGAATCTTTCCCTCACGTCACACCTTCAGTGCCCACAGATTGATTGGACTGCGAAGGCTCTAGTAAAGGGATACCGCCAAACATTCTCTCTAATACATAACGTCCTTTTCTTTGCCTTCTTTATTTATTAATCACCTATATTGAACCTTCAAAGTATTAAAAAAAAAAACCAACCAAACTTAGTTACAAGCTTTAATCACTAATCTAGAACCTAATAGAAAGCTGAAAGCAAAGCAAAACAAAACAAAAAACACGCTTATTTGAAAAACAGAATACACAGAGGAGTATATTATCACTCACAAATATAAAACGAAAAAATAAAAGTAAAATCCATCGAAGATAAATTAGTGCACAACATCACCAACGCTAAAAGTCCTTAAGATATATAATATATTAACAAAGGTGAGTGAGGAGTATGAATGCTCAGTATCACATAGCAAGAATACACACTGACAGAAAGCTCAAATTTTTGTCGCTCTCCTCTCATTCCTTGTCTCGATGCTCAGACACGATGTGAATATATATACATATATCAGTCAAAAGCAGCTGAGAGAAAGAGCGTTCGACATTTTGAATCCCCACGTAGAATCCAAAACAGACAAACCCAAAAACAATAATGCGTGGCGCCACCTCTCTCCTCCCAGACAGACCTCCCCCCCCCCCCCCGGTCCCATTGCGCTATCCCCTGTGGCCACTGCCTGTCGCCTGTGGCTGTGCCTGCGGCTGCTGGGCGCGGCGGGTCTGCTGCACAAGTCCGTGGCAGGACTCCCGCGGCGCCGCCGCCTCGCCGCGCCGCCGCATCGACTCCATCGCGTCCAACTCCGCCACGTCCTCCGGGGTCCCAATGTCAAGCCGCGTGCCGTGGCGCTTCAGCATTGCAATGAATCTCAAGGCGAATTAGACCTAAGGATGGATAGAGAGAGAGAAAAAGAGAGAGAAAGAGAGAGAAAGAGAATGTCGGTAAGAATATATATAAATATAAATATAAATATATATATATATATATATATATGGAAGGGGGAGGCAAGTGGATCATGACATATTCAAGTGCACTACTTTAAAACAACCTGTGAAAAGTTTACAAAACACAGTCCGACACACAACAACAACAACAATCACAACAAAAATGTTCACAGCCAATTCGCCTCAGCTATGCAATAGTTGTTTCACGGCGCAAACACAAACATACAACTCATTTCCTTTTTTTTTGTTTTTGCTAATGCTTTTTTTTTTTTAGCTTGATATCTCTTTCCCTCTTTTTTTTTTCCTTTTTTTGTATTTCCAACTACAATCCATAAACAGACATGTGTGTGTATGTGTGACAACCATAGTTTTTTTTTTCTTCTTCTTTCTTTCATTAACATTCTTTTCCTTGTCAGAAAGCTTCTCCCCATAGAAGGCTTTATTGTGTTCTCCTCTTTATTGTAATATCCTTTCAACAACTCTTCCCTCTTTTCATTATATACGCACAGACCCACACACTCTCCCCCGGACGACACAATGCAATACACAATTCATTTTGTATATTTAGAACTCTGGCTTGAAGCTACTGCTGCTACTACTCGACGCTAATTGTCCCTTCTCTCCTGAACTATTCGCACTTCTACCACCGCGCAGTTCACTCGTTACGGATTGATGCAAAACCCGCACCTTTGGCCCAGTCAACTGTTCTTGCGACTGCTTATTGCTATTCGCAATATCTGCAAGGCCACGGCTTCTATGTATACACTCTGCATGCATGCGCTGAAAGTCTTCTCTCGCAGAGACTTCCGTGTGCACTGGTTGCAGTGCGAGGTACCGCGACTGAATCGATTCCCCTGGGTGACGGTAGGACTCCCGCACATATCTTGTCTGCGGCCCATCACAGTGAAACGCAAATCCCTCTTCGTGTGCGAGAAGTGTTCGCCGCTGTGCCATGTCTCCTTTATCACTCGACGGCGCCGCTATCCACGCCACACGCACATTCGGATTCACCTCGAGTTGTAAAGGACGCGATTTGCGCATATATGTCAGCGGGGCCTCATCGAGTGTACGGCCTCGCGCGCTGAGCAGAGCTATCCACTCAGCAGCTCTGCAAAGATAACGCGGTCGGTCGCGCGCCATCAAATCTTTTCCAAAACGAAATCGTGCCCATCGCATGACACTCGCCACATCCACGTCGTCAAACTGTTGCTGCAGCCACGCGAGCGACTCCGCCGGGGAGAGCGGCGAAGGATCCGAGAGAACAGAGCGACACCCCCACGGAGACTCCGCGTCGGTCTGAAGAGAATCGCCGTGGCGTCGAAATACCTCTCGCGCCACCTCTGGCGCTACTTTTAAGACATCACGTTCCAGTACAGATTCTGTTGCCGCGTTCCCATTCGCGCTTGAATGCGTAGCTGCAGTGTTGGCATCCAATGCAATAGGCTTTCCCGCTGCGAGGGCTTCACGCATTTGCATGCCCACACGCACGTGCACATCGCACCGGAGTAAACCTTCCTCGTCAAGATGCCGGTAAATCAATCCCGCCTCTTCTGCACATCCAGTGTCAAGGAAAAAGGACAAGGCAAGCTGTGCAATACGAAAACGCCATATGGAATCAATTTCCGCACGCACAATCACATTTTCATAGTATCGCCCACGCATCACATTGTAAACCCACATGACACGCACACGGTGCTTGGCGCGGATGGCGCAACGCATCACATTGTGTAATACTTCCCCATCGCGGGCGACGTAAAACAGTCGGGAGTCACCGTCTTCAAAGATGGCCACTGCATCCGCAATGTTTCCAGATGGAATACAACATGCCGTGAGCGCACGATACACATCAACAGGTGGAATAGTAGTAATGCGACGATACTCTTCACACGCCGCCTTTAAATGCCCACGACGCGCCAGTCGAATGATTTTACGCATCAGCGGTGCCTCATGCGGAGCGGCGGGAATACTGCCATCGCGATTGAGTCGAGTGGAGCGGCGGAAGTAATGATCCTCCTGCATGAAAGGACCACGGCGAAGCCATCGGTGAATACGACCGCGACAGTCAAGCGTGGCGGCGTTGAGCCCAACACGATTCGGATCATCTACGCTGATGTTTTCGTGATCCACAAGAGCAGGTTTGCCAAGGCGACCAATGTGGGCATCGTACGCATGAAGCATATCATGTGTCACACGGTGACCATGCCGTGCGTGCATGAGCGAGACGGGCGTAACAAGAGCCTTTGGACCAATGTTGATGTCCGGCATGTACCGCTCAAGCTCGTGCTTTGGAATCATCGAAACGCTGTGGTCCTCCATCACATGCGTGCGCTCAGTGCTGTAGCCGCTGTTGAAGTTTCCGGGCCCACTGCGATAGCGACCGCGTCCCCAGAGCCGCGCAAGGTCCTCCGATGAGAGATTCTCGCGACCAAAGCGGCTTGGCTGCCACGGCACACGCGCGCGGGGAATGTATCGCAGAACAGATACGGCGGCCTCGTGGCCAATGCCGCGGCCTTTGCTGAAAACACCATTCACCGACATGACGGGCAATGCACACACACACTCTCTCTTTAGAAAAAGAGGAAATAAACAAAACAAAACAAAAAAAAAAAAACAGAGTCAGGTGCAAAAGGAATTCACGCAAACATACCCACCATCAACTATTATCTCCGTGTGCATAAATGACGGAGGAAAGGTAAAAAACAAAAACAAAAACAAAAACAAAAAAACTAAAACGTAAAGAAAAGATACGTACAAAGACACAAAGGTATCAGATACCTTTCCTCAATTTTTTTTTTTCTCACAAAGCATAAAAAAGCACATTCAATCATATATATATATATCTATATATATATATATATATATATATATATATACATGTATAGTGAAAGATTTTTTTTTCTTTTCACTACGTGTGCTTCTTTCCTTCCTCTTTCCTTCTCTACCTCTTTTATTTTTTGTTTACCGTGGCGTGCGCGCGAGTGTGCCTGTGACGGCGACTGGTGCTGGAGTAGAGTGTCCTCCTCTCATCCCCGCCGCTGCGCTGCGCTGCGCGGAGGCTGCGAGTCCCTGTGCGAGCGCCGTCTGCGCCGCGCGCCTCTCCGCCTCTTTCTTTTTTACCTCCTCCGCGAGCGCAGTGACATTCTCGATGAGCCGCACATTGTCCTCGTACAGCTTTGCGCGCTCCTCCTCGCTCTCGCTGAGCCGCCGCCCGACCCGCGCGGACTCCGCCTCCAATGTACGTATAGCGCTCGTGATGCTCTCGATGAGCTCTTCCTTTTCGACGAGTGTCAGTTTCGCCGCGTCGTGCGACTCCGCCTGCTGCCGCAGCTGTGTGTCCGCCGCGTCGAGACACGCGCGGGTCTCCGCCTGCTCCGCGGCCATCGCCTCCGCGGCCGCCTTTCCCGCCGCGATCTCCGCCTCGAGCGCCGCGACCCGCGCGCGGAGCTCCACTCCCGCGGCGGCCCTCTCCTCGCTCTCGCTGAGCCGCCGCTGCGCCTCCTCGAGCTGCGCCTCGAAGCTGCGCGTGGCGGAGAGGCCGTACCGCCGCGCCGCCGCGCTCAGCGGGTCGCGCGCGAGGGCCTCGAGCTGCGCGCGCAGCGCCGCCTCGCGCTCCGCCCACGCCGCCTCCGCCACCCGCAGCGCGGCGACCTCGCGGCGGAGCAGCGCCGCCTCCGCCCCGGGCGCGCAGGCGCCCGCGCAGGACTCGGGCGAACGCGCACGGCGCTCGCGCACCTCCGCCGCGCGCAGCTCGGCGACTTGGCGCTCGTGGTCGGTTTGGCAGAGCGACACGCGCGCCGCCTCGAGCTCCCGCCGCGCGTCCTGCAGCCGCACTTGGGTCTCCGCCAAGCGCGCGAGGAGCCCCGTGCGCTCGTCGCGGAGGCTCTGCACCACGTGGCACATCTCCTCCAGCGCCCGGTTGCCGGGGAAAACGGCAAAGAGTGTCTCCCGCGTGCAGGGCTGCTCGAGCAGGGCATGCTCCGCCTGTCGCAGCTGCGCACACAAAGCCTCGCGATCGGTCGCAGACGCCTGCGCCGCCTGCGCGTGCGCATGCAATTCGCTCTCCAGCGTATAGATACGCTGAAGCCGTGAGTGCGCGTTGGACTCGTGGCGGCGGGCATGCTCGAGTTGATCGGCGACAAGAAGATCACGCTCGGCAAGGACTCGCGCGGCATCAAGCGCGGCAGTCTCTTGCATGCGCTTGCCTTCTTCGCACGCCAGGCGCCATGTCTCACGATCCGCAGCGATCGCCACACACTCATCACGTGCCGCACGTAACTCCGCTTCCACGTCGGATACCTGTGCGCGAGCCTCATCCAGAGCGGCAACCGTGGCTTCATAGTCCTCACGTGTCATCATACTCGCCATGCGCTCGAGGGCCCCGTCGCGCTCGAGTGCGGCGGCCTCGGCAGACTCCTCAAGGCGCCACATGCGCTCGAGCAGAACAGTGTGCTGCGCGCGCTCCGCATTGTGGGCGGCGAGAAGTTCATCGTACTTGTCATGCGCGGCAAAGAGACGCTCACGCAGGCGGCGCACACGATCGTGCTGCGAGGAGGAAGATAACGACGACGCCAAGGAAGAGCCTGAGGAGGAGGACGAAGAAGAGAAGGAAGATACAGAATCACGGTCGTCGTGTGCACCTTGTTCTTCTTCTCCTTCTTCTTCTTCTTCTTCTTCTTCTTCATCATTATTATCATCATCATCAATGTTACTGTTTTTAATTTTTTTAGCTTTTCTATTCTTTGTAGGGCTGGTACAAGTAGGTGCATCCATATTTGTGATACTCCCTGACACCATGGCACCACTCTCTTCCTCATTTTCTAATTCTCCTTCTCCTTCTCTTTCTCCTCCTCCTTCTTCTTCTTCTTCTTTGGTTTCTTTATGTCCATGTCGGCGTTTGCCTTTAACTCGTTTGGCCTCATGCTTCGCGCCGTATCGACGATGGCGTCGCTGGGCAAGGCGCAAGACATGCTGAACGGTATTTTCTTTCATCGATGCCGTGCGCAAGAGACTCGCAATACGGTGCAGCAACTGCACCTCATCCTTCTCATTTTCCTTTTCATTTTCAGTACTCTCAGTCTTTTCCCTCCATTCTTGCATCTGCATTGTGTCCTCGCGGTCTGTCTCTTTGGTCATCCGCACCGCAGCCTCGAGATCCGCCGCGGTACGCATAAGTACACGTTGAGCCTCTGCCCAACTTTCATTGAGTGCTATGGCCGCGTCACCGGATTGCTGCGCGGCGGCAAGCTCAACGGCCTGAGAGGCACATCGCACACCTTGCTCTGCACACACTCGTACAAGTGAGGCAACAACGGCATCACGCATCACATGAGCGCCATCGCCATGCGGTTCCCCCTCTGGCCCACTGTACGGCGTGCGGTGTGTCGTGTAAAGCTCCATAATGCGCAGGAGAGTAACGGAAAGGCTTTCATCGGTCATCGCTGCAAACGCCTCGTGGCGACGCAAAATGGCATCCATGTGGGCGGTCAAGTGTTCGTCCGCCTCGCGGGAAAGTGGGAGCAGCTGACCTGAAGTTGCATTGCTGTACGGGACACTTTGATCTGTCCCGGTGGATTCACAGGGTTCCAGCGGGGCATCAGGCGCACTGCTGTACACCTTGGCACTGTCAAGCGGCTCGTCTTCAGTGCTATCAGTAGAATCACTGTTGCTGTTGATGACAGCATCATTGGAATCGTCGCTGGATGCCGTGCGGGGTCTCTTGCGGGTTTGACCTTCACGTTTAAGCGCCGTGTGATGTGCCGCGTCTGTTTCGCTGTTACCGTCGCTGCTGCTGGAAGTTCCGCTTTGGGGGGATTTTCGCTCCACTCCCTCAAACTGCCCCACACGCTGTGTTAAAGTGTAGAGCTCGCGCAGGAGTTCCTGATTTCGCCGCACGAGTTCGGTGATAGAGTTCACAGAGTACCGCGAAAGGTCCTCGTCCTCGGCGAGAAGCTCCAGAAGCTGCCGGTTCTCCTCTGCCTCGCCGCTCTCAACCGTTGTCCCAAGAAAACTGCTGCTATCCCTTTTGTTTCTGTTATTATTATTGTTATTAGTATTGGGATCATTATAGTTATTGCTGTATGGAATGTTCGGGTTATGAGAAGTCCTCTGAGGCCTTGTGGTCAATGGAATGGTTCTGTACTGCGGTGGGCGGCCCAGTGCGACGCCAGTCAATTCATTCGTCTTTGGCAGACGTGGCGGCACACCTGTCGTTTCCACAGCCCTTTCACTTCTCATTCCTTCTTCTTCTTCTTCTTCTTCTCTTTCTTCATCAGCTCTCCTAAGCTCGTACGCGCGTGATAGCCTCTCCGCCTCTTCCTCTTCCGTTTCATCCACAAATACAGCAGGACCAAAGTTACGCAGTGGGAGTGATTTCCGACCACTCCCACCCCGCGGTTCCGCAAAGACATCAAGTGATACACGAAGTCCGCTTTCCACTTCCAGTGGACACTCCTCTGCTGCGGGACACAAAGTGGCGTCAAGCAAATGCGATGTCCCAAGCGAATGACCCGCGCCCACACGACGCCGTGCGAGGAGTTCCTCCGCAGCGGCAGCCACGCGACCGCGACGCTGCGACAATGCGGAACTGCTGTTATGATCCTTTAGAATTGTGGGCGGGTCATCAATGGATCGCCGTTCCTTGTTCGGTTCCCTCACTCTGAGGCGTGGAGCAGTGGCGTTTGCTCCCATGCCCTCCGCACTGTCTTCGTCAGTGGCAATAGATTCTGTTTGCTGTCGCCGCGCCCGGCGAAGTTGCTCAACACGTACGAGCAGTGAGGCCACCTGTTGCGCAAGCACCGCATTGCGAAATGTCAACTGCGCACAGTCTTCGCGTACACATTGATCCTTTTGTTCAAGCTGCGCAAATGCCTCTGCGTGTTCTGCGCGCTCCGCCTCAAGTTCCGCAATGCGTGATTCCGCCTCGCGCAGTGCGGCCGCAGCGGATTGTTGCGTGACGGCAAGAATGGCCTGTTGCTCCAACTCCTGCACAGCCGCACTCCAGAGACTGCCATGCCGCACACACACACTTCCCCCGCCCTCCACCGCTTCCTCTGCCTCTGCCTGTGTCTCTGTGTGTGTAGGACCCAATGCGCTTGTCGGGGACACATCGGGCTGCGGGATTTCCGCCCGGGCGGCGTGCTGCAGTGCGGCATCAGCCGCCTCGCGCAGGCGTTGCATTTCCACATGCGCCATTCGGCTTTGCTGCTCCAGTGCGTCTCGCTCGTCCATGAGAGACTGATGCGCCGCAAGGGAAACTGTGGTCGCGCGCAGCATCTGCAGTTCCTCCCGCTGCGTGGCGTTCTCACGAACCACAACAGCAAGCGTCGAGGCAAACTCACGCAGTTGAGCCGTCAGGCGATGCACGTGTGTCTCGCGAAGCTGTAGAGCCCCGTGCCACGGCATGGCCTCCGCCTCCGCAGTTTCCGTAGCAACAGCGGAGGGGCGTTGTGTCTCTTGCAACTCTGTCCCATCCACATCACGTGAACTGCGCACGTCAATCGTCACAGAGGACGGCCGTGCAGTCGACGGGGACAAAGCAGAGGAGACTTGTCCAGTAAGCGATTCAACCAGTGCAGTGGCATCAAGCAGGTGGGTCTGCAGGGATGCAATGTGATCCTCGAGTTGCGCGACAGTGCGCTGGTGAGTCAATTGCAATTCATCCAGTGCCACTGCAGCGGCATCGGCGGACTCGAGAAGCGCATGGCCAAGCACACGGCCACGAATGTTTTTTGTGTATTCCTGCAGAGCAGCCGCGGCAGCCGCGTGCAGCGGATCCCCCACACTCTCGCCCTGCACAGCAGCAGCGAGACTCATTGCGTATCGGAGACAGAATGACAGAGAAAGAGAGAGAGTATGTGTGTATTTGTATGTGTGTGTCTGTGTTTGTGTGGAGTATCACTACTTCCCCGCTCACAGAAGGTGTAGGACGCAGAAGGGAAAGTCTCTCTCTCACAAGAGAGGAGTGAATGGTGGCCAAAAGCAAAGTACAGAACCAGACACACACACAAAGTGAGTAAGAGAGTGCGAGTGAGAAGAGGAGTGAAATAAAAGGATAAAGAAAACCTTTCTTATATATATATATATATAATAGAAATATATCCTTTATTCACTCCTTAAAAAAAAAAAAAACTTTTTTTTTTTTCTTTTGCTTTTCCTTTTATTCGCTTTATCTCAACAACTTGGCTTTCGCAATCTTACCTCTATTTGTGATGGAAATGTAAAGTGGATGCACAAAAACAAAAAAGAAAAAAAAAGCCAATAAAATCGTGACAGTAGAAAAAAAAAAAATAACAAAAAAATCACCAAATAATGCAAAGGAAATCAAACACAATATATATATATATATATATATATATACATTTTTTTATCCGCATCGAAAACAAATCCTCCAGAAATGAGTTATTTGATAAACCCCATTCACGTCTTGCGCTCCATCACATTGACTTGATGTTAATTATATATATATATATAGCGGTAATAAGTACTTCACCTTCACCCTACACACAACACACACACAAACAAACAAACACAAACATAAAGACAGACACACGGGAGATAAAAAACAAAACAAAACAAACACACACACAAAAAACAACAACAACTTCAAGCATGATTAAAAATTGCTAGATTCCCTTCTCTCTCTCTTTTTTTTTTATTGTGATTATATATATATGTATATATGTATATGTATATATATATATATGTCTGAATCGTAATCCCCCAGTGATCTATTCTCCCGTTTTTTTCTTCTTTTCTAATTCTTCCTCGAATGCCATATATGACACTCCTTCCCCCCACCCCCCGCCTGTGCTTTTACATACCAAGAGAATACATAAAGGCGTAGTGCTGTTTACACAAAAAGTACGCCACTTGGTATCGCACAAGCGCTCCCAATATTGGAATGCGACTGATGCGCCCTGTGACTAGTGCATCATACAAAGGCTTTTGCAGCACAGCCGGAAAGAACGGATCACGCAAAAACGACAATGCACAGTTTCGCAGTGCCTGCTGCGCTCTCCAGCTGTCCCGCGACTCCACAGCCCCTTTGTGTGCGGTTGTCACATTTTGCTGAACACCCGCGTGTTCATTGTGTCCCGCGGGGCCATTTGTCTCTTGCCCGGCGGACATCCGCTCTCCGCCGTTCACCGCCTCTCCCTCCTCCTCTCTCTCCTCCTCCTCCTCCTCCGCCCTTTCCCTTTCCCTTTCCTCCGCTGCGCTGGGTATGTACACAACCGGCACGCGGTGGCGGCGAATGTATCGCGCAATCATCGCGAGGAGTGCGTCGAGCCCGGCAATGGAAACCCATGCGCGCCAACTCGGCATCAGCGAAACCGCACTTGCCCCTTCGCGCAGGGCGGCCTCCATGAGAAACAGTCCGCAGTCGGACTCCGACTTCGACCCGCGGGGCGAAACGGGCACAACGGGACGATCGCCGCCGCCCGGGGCTCGCGGAAAGGCACGACGAGCACAGGAGAGAATGAGGAGTGGGCGCAAAAGCATGACGATGTCCACTGCAAGTGCAAGCACATCTAAAAAGGTACACGGCACAGACTCGACCGCATCATTAGGTGTGTCTTCGTCGTTGTCCTTGTCGGTGTCCCCGGCGAACGCCACTGCGCGTCCGGTGGCTACACGTGGAATGACAAGTGGGGCACTGGTTGAACCAAACTCCCTCTCTCCCATCTCACGACGCCGTTGTGATATTCCTCTGCTCTGCATTGCTGTAGGCCACGCAAAACGAATAATGTGACGCAAGAGACGCAATGTGACTCGTATCCAACGTATTGCGCCTGCGAAAATCCACGGGACAAGCACATGTCGCCTGTGTACCAAAAAGTCCACCAGACACTTCACGGACTGCAGTGCAAGAAGTCCACCCCACGCGGCGCCATGTCCCACGTGTCGGCGAAGAAGAAGTTCAACAAGACACTCTAAGTGTGAAATGGCTTTTGAAAGAATCGCCATGCGCTCAGAGAGACCAACGCGGCGGCCGGCAGTGTCGAGAATCATTTGATTTGAAAAGGCATGCAGTTCGACAAGTGTCCAGGAGAGCTCGCAGCCAACCAAGTTCTGCGGGTCCAGTGTGAAGAGCGCAAAGGTGCGCGTCAGCCGCTGAAGGCTCATTGCATTTTCCGGATTCGCCCGCACCCAACTCGCATAGGAATGCAAAAGATTGGACATGTGACTGGGGATTGTACCGAATTCAAAACAGTTCCCCCACACTTCTCTTCTTTATGTATATGTATATATATCTCAAACACTAATCAGAGAAACAAGAAGAACAACAAAGTATAGTGTGCAGTTATTCTTTTTGTTTGTTTCTATCCAATCAAATTCTTTATTGATAAAAAGAAAGGGGCTCTGACAGAGTGAAAAACTTGAACTATACAAAGAAGAAGAATGCGAAAAAAACAAAAACAAAAAACAGAAGAGGGTCCGAGGGGAAACATAAACAAACAAATGAATAATTTGTGGATAAAAACAAAACAAAATAAACAAAAAGATGAAGAAGTAAACACCAAAAAAAAAACAAAAAAAAAACAGCAACAGCAACACCAAACACAAAATTTCCACATACCTTTTCTTTAACTACAAACTTAAATGCAATAACAACAACAAAACATGTCCTCTCCGGACTATTCCGTCTTGAGAATTGTGTGCACTGACGCAGTAGTGATCGCAAGGCAGAGAAAGACCGTCAGACCAGTCGCTGCAATAAGTAATCCATACTCCCGCGGAGGAAATAACTCTTGTGTGAAGTGAGAGGAGTCAATGAATGGAGTGACGCCAATCCAGATGACGTAATATATATAAAAGACAGTGTTGAGAACCATAAGAACATTTGCAATGTTTCTGTCGTACAGCATTCTATCCAATAAGACGAACCATATACACACACAGACACACACACACAATGCGTGACTTATATAGGCAAAGAAACAAAAAAAACAAAAAAATAAGAACAACAAAAGTCAACAGAAGAAAGAAAGAGTTCTTATACATGCATCTATGTATTCTGTACAAGCAATAACAAAAACAATAACAGAAACAAAAAACAAACAAAAAAAAAGGCTTTTCAATGTTCCAATCAAACAAATTTATTTTTCCTTTTTTTTTTTTTTCTATTTCTTCCAGTTTATTATCAACAACAACAACAAAAAAAAAAAAAACATTTTTTTTTTGTTTTAAAAAAGAAGAAACTATTTACATTGAAAAAAAAAAAAAAGTTCCTTCTTTTGCCTTACTCAGCTTTTAACGATTTAAACACTGAAAAACAGCATGTGTTACGCAAAGTTCTCTCTCTCTCTCTCTCTCTCTCTCTCATATATATATATATGATCTTCTCTCCCTCTTTTTTTTTTTTTATTTCTATTATTTTATATTTCTTTTTCTTCCGTCACTGGCGGGAGAGGCTCAAGAAATGTATACGTATCCCCCGAAAGACCCAATTTCGTCAGCACCTCACCGTACGCCCGCCGCGCCGCCTCCACATACGCCCCGTCATCCATGCGATTCTCAAACAATGTCTGCACTGCAACCAGTGGGTCGTGCACACTCTGCTCCACCGCACTATTTCCCCGCGTGTCTGCGCGTCTGCGAAACTCTGCGACGGCGTACGGGTGAGCCTTTCGGGTCTCACTCACTTCCTCGTGAGCCGTTCCACTGCGAACGAGACTGCACTGCGCATCGCGGGCCTCGGAGAGTGTAAAAGAGGCGAAGAGGAGAAGATCCTCCGCGGCAATCTGAACCACCTCCGCATGTGCCTCCGCCTCTTGAGCAGAGTCTGTGGATGCAATGAAACTTTCCCGCACGGCATGGCGCAGTGCGGCTGCGGACATGTCGCACCCCCCCGCGGTGAAGTGCAGCACCACCGCCTCCCCCGCCGCCTGCTCGCACGCCGCGCTCTGCTGCTGCACGTGCACGACGGCGCCGGGCTTTGCCTCCCAGAGCGCAAGCACAAGCGGAGGCGAACCCGCCACTTCGTGTGTGTCGTGCGCGGAGGGGTCGCCGGGGGCGAAACGGCGCAGCGTGGACCACGCAAAGAGCGGCCGCCGCGCAATGAGCACCACACGCGCAAACTGCACTTCTTCTTCTTCTTCTTCTTCCGTGTCGGACGGTGTGGTTTCATTCTTTGGACTGAATGGGCGAAGGAGCGGCTTTGCGTGAAAGGTACTTTGCAGTGTACGCGGCACCACGACTGCGCCGGCTTGTACGTATTGTCCATTACTCATCACACCATATGTTGTGCCGGTGCTCGGGTCCACCACGACACGGCGGAGACTCCTGCGCAGGACAAATGTCGCGTTCCACACGGCTGCCACACGGCACATGTTTTGCGCCAACTCACTTGTGCCGTACGCTGGCACAATAAATGGCGTGGAACCACCGAATGCCCCAACGGACATGAGCACCTGTCGCACAACATCCACACTGTGCTCAAGCGAAGTCTTTGCATGCCGCTTACACCCCAAACCCCGACCGCAGCGCGGGCGACTCCCAATCTGCCGCCGCAGTGTGACGGCGTCGAGCGCCTCGCCGCACACGCCATACCTCCGCTCAATCATTTCGCTCAGCGACTCCCCGGGGTGGGCGGCGGCCTCCGCGGCGAAGCGCCGCTGCGCCGCGAGTCCCGCGGCGGCCGCACTGTCTGTGCGCGCGTGCAACTGCTCCGCGAGCAGCGGCTCCACGTCCTTCACGAATTTCATCAGCCGTCGCTTTTGGAGGAGCGAGACGTTTCCATACGCAAAGACAGACGCGCGGGTGAGGGGGACGCTTTGCGGGCGAGGCGTGGGCGTCGATGGGTCGGAGACAAGGAAGAGAAAGCTGGAGAGGGACTGAAATTCCATGTGCCGGCACATGTCGGACCTTGTCAGCTGAGAAACGGTTTCGCCACGCGAGAGATAGTGCGACGGGAGAAGATCCACAAGAAAGCGACGACGTGCGCAGGGCTCCAGTTCGTCCATGCGATCCACTTCCACGACGGCGGACACATTGGACTCCTCCTCACCTTCTCTGGTTTGTTCCTTGTTTGCATATCGCGCTTCTTCTTCTTCTTCTTCTTCTTTTTCTTTTGCTTCTTCCCGTGCGTCGCACTTGAGGTATTCGCGAAACATCTCCACAGTGAGTGTCTTGAAGACCCCGCCGTAGTCCTTCTGCCCGTCGCAGTGCAGCACACGCAGTCCACTCCGCGCGAGAGCCGCGGACACAATCCCCTCCACCACACCAGTGCCCTGCACAATCACATCAAACGCCAAACCCGGCAGCGCAGCGGTGGCCGCCGCGCGCGCTGTCGCATTCGCCGCGGATTCGCTCACGGCCTCCAGCGCCCCACCCGCCGCGTCCACGCAGTGGACAATTTTGTATACCTTTACAGGCTTTCGTATTTCCTCCGGGCCTTGATCGTCGGGAAACATGAGGGGATAGTCTTCTCGGTCAATCTCCTCGTAATGCAGCCCACGCGCGACGCACATGTCAAAGAACTCCAGATCCTCCACTTGTTTATGCGCGCGGTGGTGAGAAAAGACGCAATACGCAGCAGCCTGCGAGCTGCGTTTCAACACACGTACCACTGTGTTTGCAAGGTCAGCGTTGCATACGTGGTTGAATAGAATATCGGAAAGCAACACAATATCAAAACCGACAGATGCCCCACCAGTGTGCGAGAGGACTTGTTGCATATGCGCCTCTTTGCCCCAAAGCAGTGGCTCCACCACACAACGTGTGTGTGTGGCCTGTGCGACTTCTTCTTCACTCAACGCACACAGTTGCCCCGTTGCATCATTGGATTCCTCCCGCACATTCCCGCTCCGCATCTGTTTGATCCGCAAGGCCTCCTCCAACAAATACACCCGCGCATCCGCGTCCATGTCGCCGTCTCTGCAGTTCTCCCGCACATTCTGCTCAATGATGTCCAGTAAGTCCGTGTCCGGGTAATCCGTCACAACCACACGCAATGCACCGTTTTTAAACGCCGCAATTGACGGGACTCCAAGTCCGGCACCGAGCTCCAGCACAGTCCGCCCGCGCACGTCAATCATACGACTGTCCATTCGCTTCACCAAATACCGTGCAGCGTTCCAGAGCTTGTGTCCCCAGAGACTGTGTCGCTTGCTGCGGAAGAAGACACGCAGCGGGGAAAGCCTCGGCCGCGGCGCCGGGGCGGCGCTGTCAAAGCGATTCAGAAACGGCACAAAGTCGCCGCTGGTGGCGCCCTCGCAGGCGAGTGCGTCCCGGCGCACGAGGAGCTCCTCGACGGGATACGCCGGCGGCGAGTCGTCCGCAGCGGCGAAGAGATCTCCGAGGGATTGCTCGTCGTCGGACATCCCACGGCAAGTCGGTGAGCTTCAATTTCCTTCTGGAAGGAAATTAATAATTAAATATTAATAATAATAATAAAAAAGAAAATGAACAGGAAGAAAGAGTTCGAGACAAAAGTAAAAACAAAACAAAAAAAAAGTGCCAACACACATACACAAATGTATATATATATATATATATATATTTAATAATAATAATAATAGTAATAATGGCTAAACATATAGTCAAAAAGTTTTTTTTTTTTTTTTTCATCTCTCCTCGAGATTTTATTTCTCAATCAATGTGTAAACACTTAGTTTCCACCATGGCAATGAATGTAAGTAAGTAAAAAGTAATCAGGCGCACCCGCACACACACACAAAAAAAACAAAAAAAAAACGAACTATACACCAGAAGAGAAATGACAACACACACACACACACCGTGTCACTTTTCCTCCACTCCGATAAGCAATGCCTCCAACAGCGCGACGCCGCCCAACGCCACACAGGCGCGCAGGAGTGTGTGCTCTCCCGTCGCGTACATTGCCGGTCGCGTGGCCTCTAGTCCGTCGCGTCTTTTGCGCACGTGCGACAGAAACGCCTGTGCCTCCGCCACCGCCGTCCCCTGCGCCGCCGCCCCGCGCAAGAGATCCCCGCCCGCCTCCCGCAGCGGCTTCGCGGCTCTGCGGGTTCGGTGTCCCGCAGGCGTCGCGCTCCACCAGCGAGGCGGTCGCGGTGGCGCACAGAGCGGACAGTGCGTCAGGTGCAACGCGCGTACATGTCGCAGCACGAACGCGAGCGCCGTCCACACCGTTTCCGCGTTGGACTCTATGGACAAAACGTCTTTCCCAGCCGCCGCCGCTTCGCATTTCTCTGCCCTTTCCCCGACACAAGCGCTCCGCATTGGCGTCGACCAAAGTGCCGGTGCCGTGGAGAGTGTGGGGGACGGCGGAGAGGTCCGCAGTGCGCAGCGCGGACGGCGGCGGGACACCGTTTGCGCGGCTCTGTGCTGCGCGAGCAGCGACCAACGCGCGGCGACGGGCGACGCCTTTCGGCGCAACGCAAAGGACTCCGACCACAGCGTGAGGGGCAGCACGGACTGAAGGGACGGGAGAGATTCATTATCTATGCGAGACACGCTCTGCATGAACAGTTCGTGTGATATATATATATATATATATATATATATAAAGAAAAAAATAAATAAATGGGAATATAATGAAACAGAATTGCTCTCCCTTGACCTTCTTCTTTTCTTCTTGTTCACTGCGGCACTCTGTGGTTTGTGTAAGGGAAAGAATTCAAAAGTCCTATTACGTTAAAAAATAATAATAATAAAAAAAATAAATACATATTGATTGTATTGTGTGTACATATTATTTAAATGAAGGAGAGTGTAAGAAGAAGAAGAAGAAGGGGAAAAAAAAAAAAAAACTAATGGTGAACTGGGATTGCAATGAGGTTAGAGCAAAGTGAGGAAATTGCATCTGCTTTTAGATAAGCTCAGCCTTTAACTTCGATTCTTCTCTTTGCACTTCTTGATGTTTTTTTTTTTTTCGATATGAATACCCAATACAAAAAAAAAATATATATATATATACAGTGAAAAGACAGAGGACACAAACCACAAGTACACACATGCACACCGTGTTTCATGGAATTTACTTTATTTCTCTCTTTCTTTTTCTTCCGGTACGTGCTACTTAACCACCCTTCCTTGTTTTCAATCCACCCATCTCTTTTTCTTTTTCTTTTCTATTGCGGCTCTCCGTACGCCAGCGCCGCGAGAGCTGCGGATTGCCTTTCAGCCTTTCCATCCGAATCGTCTCCGAATTGATATTCCGAAAAACGCACAGCCCCCACTTCGTCCTGCCGCACTTGCGCCATTAAGGCCTCCAGCCGCTCCCCCCACCACCGCACTTTATCGCCACTGTCCTTTCCACTCATTGGCACAGTCAGTGATGACTGGGACGTTGCATGCATTGGCACAGTCAGTGATGACTGGGACGTTGCATTCATTGGCACAGTCAGTGATGACTGGGGCGGTGCATGCATTGGCACAGTCAGTGATGACTGGGACGTTGCATGCATTGGCACAGTCAGTGATGACTGGGACGTTGCATTCATTGGCACAGTCAGTGATGACTGGGGCGGTGCATTCATTGGCACAGTCAGTGATGACTGGGGCGGTGCATGCATTGGTGAATGGGACTCCAAATGCGTTGTCGCGGGAGAGACGGCGATGGGCGCAGTCCCGCGCCTGGCGGCGTCCAGTTGCACAAGCGCACGTCTTCGCTCGCGCTCCGCCGTGTCGCGGGCGTCCCGCAGGACCTGCTGCTCGCGTTGTGTTTGCACCAACTGTGCCCGCAGTTCCTCCGCGTGCTTTTGCGCAAACACACGTTCCACTGAGCCGCGCTGCGCGGCTTCCGCCTCTGTGCGATGTCGTTCGATGGTGTTGCGCAGTTCTGCGGCCACCGCCTCACGTTCCTCCGTGGCCCGCGCGGCAGAGCGCTGCGCCCCGCGCACTGCCTCCTCGAGCCGCGCGAGAGACTGTGTCATGTGCGCCACTTTTTCTTGCGCCTCGCGGGCTGTGCGCTCCGCCGCGGACAAATTCTCCTCGCGCTCGCGCAGAGACTGTCGCTGCGCCGCAACGGAGGCCTCGAGCGTCGCATTGTCGCGCAGCAGCGCATCCGTGCGGGCCGTGCGCTCCGCCGCCAGTGTGGCGGCCTCCGTCATTACGCTCTCCGCCTCATCCAATGCCGCGCGCATGGCATCGCGGGCCGACACCGCGGCCCCCAGCTCGGCGGAAACGTTTTCGTGCCCCTCCAGCGCGCGCGCGAGGGACACGCGGGCCTCCGCGATCGTCGCGTGGAGCGATTCGGCGTGCGCGCGGTGGGCGCGGTCGCCGCGGGCGAGTTCGGCGTACGCGCGGCTGGCGACGAGGACGTCCCCGCGAAGGGCGGCGAGCGCGGCGGCGATGCCGCGCAGCAGGCGCGAGGCGAGCGCCTCGAGCGCGGCGGGGCGGTCGGGGACCGGCGCCTCCGCGAGGAGCCGCGACAGCTCCGACGCGTGCGGTTTGCACGAAACAAAGGCGGGCGACGGCCTCACGGCCCACGCGTGACTGCGGGGGCCCCCCGCCCCGCGATCGGTTTCTCTTTCTCCGTCGTCGTCTTGTTCTTTTTCTCCGTCGTCTTCTTGTTGCTGGTGCGTTTGTTGCTCGCGTATGACGTCGATGAGTTCCTCGCACTCGCGGCTCGCCGCGTCGCAGACGTCGGCAGAGGAGAGAACAAGTTCCACCACACGCGTCAACGCCTCGTGACTTTCACCCGCGCGCCTCCGCTCCTCCTCCGCGTTGGCTTCTGCTCCTTTGTTTTCCTCACTTTGCCGCGTTCCCTCTTCCGCCATCTGCGCGCGGAGCTCCTCCACCTCCACCTCCCGCGCAGCCGCCTCCTCGGAAAGCACATGAATGTAATGATCCGCCTTGGCGAGTTTCGCGAGAGCCTCTGAGAGCTCCGCCTGCGCCGCCGCCGCCGCCTGCTCCGCCCGTTGCGCGCGAGTCACTGCGTTCGCTTCGCTTCGCATGGCTTGCTGCCGCGCCGTCTCCACGGCCGCATCACGTGTCTCTATTTCACCACGGAGCCCTTGCGCCACGTGGCGCTGTTGCTCCAGCTGCGCACGGAGCTGCCGCTGCTTGGCAAGCAGTTCGCGAATGACTCCTTCCATGTGATGCCGCGCCTCACTCTGCGCACGGCGACTGCGGTGAAGCTCTCGTTCCACCGTGGAGAGTCGCCGGTGCCGGTCCAGACTTGTGACTTCGTCCACATCGTACGGGCGCGGGGCGATCGGCGCGGCGGAGGTGCGTATGTGTGGCGAGGGCGACGGGGGCGGGGCGGCACTTTGACTCGCGCGAAATCGGTCGGCGGACTCAGAGCGAATGCGACGAATGCTAGTGGACATTACAGAATCCCCAATTCACTTCCCGCACCCACAAGAACAGCAAGAAAAGGAAAACAAAACCCCTTTTTACAATGGGCGTCTCTTGGCAATTGTATTTTATTATTATTATTATATATATATATATATATATATATGAGAAGGGTGAGAAGGTGAAAAACAGAAAAATTACAAAAAAAAAAGTTATGGGAATATTAATGAGAAAGAGGCAAAGCAGAATGAATACGAACACTTGGAAGACACGCAGGCGCTGAAGAAGGAATTTAAGCACAAGAGAACCTCAGTGAAAAGTGCCATCCCTCCCCATTTTTCTCCTCAACATACGGAGACAAAGGGAACTACAAACAGAGAAACAAATACAACAAGAAATAAAAACATGTATTTTGTAAATACCACTACTAGCATAGAATAAAAAAAAAATATATATATATTTTTTGCTCTTTTGTTACCCTTCTCTCCCCCAAATCCCAACCCACATGCCTCGTGATGTTATTCAAAAAACAAAAAAAAAACGATAGTGTATGCGCAACACGTGCATTTATGCTTCTGGATGACTCCCAAGTGCAAAAAAGAGCACACAAGAGCCACAACAGGAAAAGCCACGGGAAAACACACGAGAAAAACCCCACACTAATACCAAAGAAGAGCCTTACACGAACTATAACAATCACACACACACACACATGAACAGTCTTTCGACTTTCATTCTTCTCTTCCCATTTTCTTCGTTTCCTTGACATCTCATACAGACACCAAGTAAAAACTAAAACAAAACAAAACAAAAATACACTTTTTCCCCCTCTTTTTTTTTTTTCTTTTTGTTTTCAACCTGGCTTCAACGACTGTTCACTCCAGCATCCCCTTGTATAGTACAAGTAAACCGCAACCATGAGCAGAGTCGCAGCAATGTAGTTCTGCGCGTTCAAAGGATCTCCAAACACGAAAGCTGCGGCGACGGCCATTAACAACACTTCCACAGAAGAAGCAAAGGCCTTCACAATGACGTCAATAAACTTAAGTATCAAAGATGCGGAAAGACCATTGATGGCTCCGAGGATAACAATGAGTATAACAATAGGGTGAGGTTTTTGAAACACTGCCCCGACGAGGTAATCCTTTGGCCTCAGCAAGAGACCGAGCAATAAATTGAAAATAATACCATAAAAATACATAAAAAAGTTTTGTTGATGAATGCTCATCTGCGCGTTGCGCTTTAAAGCGTACTCATTGTAAACTCCCGCCAGCGATGAAAGAAAAGCCTGCAGGAACACAAAGAGTATCCGCGCATCCACTCCCACAACAGCACTTGGTGATACATACTTCACCACAAGGCCTGCGGTCAACAGAGTCAGTGCGAGCCATTGGCGCCTGGAGAGGGGGCGGCGCCACACAATTGTGAAGAGCGCTCCCGTAAAGAGAATACGACTCTGAAGATACATCTGTACGGTCAGTGGATCAAAGTGGAGAAGATTGTAATACGTGAGATTGTTATACAACACGTATAGAACAGCCGGGACTATGTATGGGAGACTCGTCATCCATGTCTCTCTTCGATGCTCCCCAAAGGTCACCTTGTAGGGCAGTACTTGGCCATCTTCCACATACTTGAGCAACACGGACATAAAAACCTTTGCAAGCTCAATACATATAAAAATAAAAGTACTATCATATGAGCCAAAGCCCTTTCGCTCCAGATTGCGACAGTGGCGTATAGAAAGCAAAAACACAATGCTTGAGCAAACATATATTGAAGAGAGCAAAAGACTCCATTTGACATTAAACGCTATCAGTGGTTTCGGTTCACTATTTAATGAGTCCTCATTCTTTCGTTTAGTATCCGGCATACTTATCTGCACTTCAGATTGGAAAAGACGAACTTGCTTCATGGTAACTCACTTTTTTTTTCTTTTTTGTGTATATTTGTTTCGTTACTGTTTTGAATTACAAATATAAGTTTTTTCTTTTTTTTTCTTGTTGTTGTTGTACGCTGCGCAAACATACAAGCACCCTTCGGTTTTCACTGTTGAACCTATATTTATATGAGAGACAATCACACACTCTGAGGAAATGAAAGCAATGGCAGATATTAAGTAAAGAGGAAAGGGAAATAAATATATTTATTTATTTATACACAAGTAAACAGAAAAAAAAAAAATAGCAAAAAATGATTAAGAAATCAAGAGCCAAAACTTAACGTAATTTTCTTTCATCCAAAAAAAACAAAAACAAAAAAACAAAAACAAATTAATAAAATAAATAAATAAGAGAAATAAGACAAAGAAATGAATATGCATAGCAGATGCATTACAAAAAAAAGAAAAGAAAAGAACAACATCACCCTTTTATTAAAAAAACAGAAAAAAACAAAATGATGTAAGACCTTTCTCTTTCTCTCTCTCTCTCTCTCTCTCCATCTTTATATGATATTCCCTTCACCTTTATCGATTCGTTTGCCTATGCGTCTTCTTCACTTTCTTCCATTTCGCTATTATAAATTCCCCTTCGGTCCACTACTTGTCCGCCAGTACCGTTCGCCTGCAGCTGCACCAACCAGTCTCCGTCGCTCGTGTTCATCAATCCTTCACACTCAACAGGCGGAATAACTCGCACAATGTTTCCCACTGGTAAAGCGATGCAGCGAAGATACTGCAGCATCATCTTCGATGCCGCAAGTGAACCGTACTCATGCTCCCACAGACACAATTGAGAAAGACGACGTACAGTGAGCGTTGGACCCCGCAACTCGCCTTGCTGTTGCTGTTGCTCAAATTGACCCTCAAGGGCCCACCAGAGTTTCAGCAGACGACACAGTCGACGCTCAACAATATAACGTGAGGCACCAAATACAATTGTGTCATTTTCCATCCTCTCACCCAGACTGGAGTGTGTTGCCTCTGCAATGCAGTCGCCTGGTTGCAAAAAGACACAGCGACATGGATCCATTAGCCGAGGCAGGAGAAGTGTCCCACGACTTCGAGTGCGCCAAGCACGGAGTGGATCACTAGGCTGCGGAGTCTCCGCACAAAAATCACCCGAAAGCTCTTGCGAGGCATACCGCACACGTGGTGTACTTAACAGAGCACGCCATCTTCTTCTGGCCGCGAAGCGTCGCATTGTGTGGCGTTCCATCTGCATTGCGGCGGACGTACCGGCATATAAATCCAAAAAATGCAACAGAGATCGATAGTGGGGGGCAAATGGCAACGACGACCATTGCACCAACGCGGCGAGCCGCCCCATCGTAATCGGTGTTGCCAGAACGCTCCCAATGAGAATACCAATTTGTTCATTGACGAGTTGTGGCAGCGAGGCGGACTGCGACAGCTGCGGTGCATTCATCAGCGCAGCTCCGAGGTATCCATCCCTCGCCTCGAGTCGCCACCGGCGCAGCGCCTCACTGCCATGTACACACTCCTGAAACTCTTCCGGCACTCGGCTTTTGTGATTTCCCGTGCCGCTCGGATCCTCACGTAGCAGCATGGGCATTTGGGCTTCGTCATGGGCAAGCATCCAGTGCTCAGCCAACGCACTAGAGACTGTGTGCGGATCGCCCAAGTGTCGCAGATTCCCGCGCGGGTCTTCGGCTTCCACGTCAAGAAGAGACAAGAGGCTCAGGACATAACTCCACTCTCCTCTTCTCGCAGCACTAGGCGAATTGTGTGGCGCCTCTTGTAGAATGCGTCGTGCCGCAGGAAGGAGCCTTGTGTCCCGTTCCATGTTGAGTGATGCGACTAAAAGTGAGGGGAGCGTTGGGTAACAAACAAATCCTCCAGGCGAGAGACGAAACTGCGGGTCCGTGGCGAGTAGTAATCGCATTGTGGACTCCACAGGGCACTGACCTCCGCTCGTATCAATAGGCCGTAGAATCGAGTGGAGATATTGTGCATACTGCGATAAACCTGCAGTACTCGCAGAGGGCTCTGCAATCACTTTAGGCGATTCGGTTACTAAAGATTCACGCACAAGTGTGAGTAAGGACTTCGGGGTGAGTGGTTCGGGTGAGAGGAGAACCTTTCGTACCATAAGTTGTCTGACGAGTTGTGGTTGAGAATGTAAAATAGGAGAGACGGACTCCGCACCCACTCTGGGTGCAAAGGAGACCTCACAGCATCGAAGCAAAGTTCGTTGCATAAATGATATATATATATATATATATATATATACACGCACAAGGAGAGAAGAACTTATCTGTTACTTACCTTGACATATGAAACAAAACAAACAAACAAAAACCGCAGCCTTTCTCTGATCGCTGGAAACTCGTGCGAATCACAAAGGCTACAAACACACACGAAGACTGTTTTCCCAGAGGTACGCCAAAAAAAGAAAAAAAAAAACAACAAAAAAAGAAAAGAAAAAAGCGAAAAGTAATACACGCTGATCGGTTGGTGAACAAGAAACAAACAAAAAAAAAAAAAGAACATAACGCTCTATTCCATCTCTTTTGATGTTCTTCAGGCAAGTTAGATTGATACAGCGTGTCAGCGATGTTTTCGCACTATGGCAAGTCGCTTCATCTCAGCCTCCACAGCACCTGTAATACTCGCGAAAATACGCCGCTCCTCTTCTGTTTCGCTTTCGTCCCTGTCATCACCCGCCGCAGTTCCAATTGTTTCTCTCTCTTCACCGCCTGTGCCTTTGGGCTCCGCAGTGGCGATGGCGGAAAGCTGCGCAGTTGACGGGAGTCGTGTGACGAGTGAGCGCAGCGCCTCCGAGAGGACCTCACTGTCATCGTATCCCTCATCACTACTGCTGCTGCTGGAACTCAAACTGGAGTCACTGACCTCTCCCTCCATTCCTTCATCACTCTCCTCCCCGCTTTCTTTTTCCTTTTCCTTCTCAAGAGGACGGGGGTCGTGCGTCGTATTACAATGCTGCAGCACTGCCCCGGCCGCGCTGGCCTCCTCTCCCCAGCGCTGTTGCATCTGCTGCGCCAGCGCCACTGCCTGCGCCGTCCGCCGAGACCGAAGCGCCTGGAGAAGTGACATTGAAACCGAAACATAACTCTGCAGATGATCGCGCCGTACGGCTTCTGCATTGGTGGAATGAGGAGAGGACGGCTGCGTACTCACATCGTTTGTGGTCATAGAATCGACTCCTGTACACAGGCCCTCTCCCCTACTTTTATGTTTTTTTTTTATGTTTCGCACTGGGATGATTTATCTTCTTGCACCGGATGTGAAAAAAAGAAAAAGTAAAAGAACAAAAAAAAATTATATATATATATATATATATATACAATTCAAGAGAGAGTATCCAATTGCAATTGAATTGTAAAACGAATAAATTAAGAATACAAAAAAAAGAAAGGACAAACTTTTTAAAAAGACCAATCGGTCGTATTTCTTTTTCCCTCGTATTCTTTTTTTAAGAAGAGCATTATTAGAGAATTCCTTCACCGCCATATGCTCCTAAAAAAACAACAACAACACACGAGTGCGCTGACGAGGAAAGTGGTAATCATTCACAGCGGCATTTCATTACATTGTGATCAGTAAGGTTTCACAACTATGTAACATTTGCAAAGGCCTGATATTTAATGGGGAATTACACTCCTTTCGGAGCCTCGCCTTACTCCATTGATAAAATAGCAATTTAATGCAAAAAACAAAACAAAACAAAACAAAACAAAACAGAACAACAACGAAATAGCTGGTAACTTAGCCATGCGTCTGCTTTTCGTATTCAGTTTCAGGCTTTAAGCCATTGCGGAGTGAACCATGCATGTTGTGCGGTACACGCCTTTCCCCAAAGTTTGCGTCAGAGAGGGGCTGCTGTACCAAAGCAACCACCAGCAAAGGTCATGGCCCAGAGGAGAGAAATACATATACGTATTTAAGTTATCGCTATGTGTATATATATATATATATATAAGGGGTACCTTCCTATACAGGCGTATGAGGTAAATTTTAACTCATCACCGTACTCAGGGCGTATCAAGGAGCACTCTGTTGATATACTAAATAAATGTTTGAAATGTGTCTTTTCAAAGCCCTCAAACGATCGGCAGCGTATCCGTACAGTGGTCTACCATTACACTCCGGAGATTCAAAACGAAAAACAAAAACAAAAACAAAAGAGACAAAGGAAGAAAAAGCCCTGTGCTGCTGGTTACGCTATAACCACTCTCTCCCTGCCCTCCAAATTCCCGCATAGTTCGCTATCGCCACAGAGCAAAATAGGTAGTTCCGTTACTCCTCTTATCTTAGTTTTCGTTCTCCCCCCGCTTCTTTTTTTTTTTTTTCCCCTTAAAGTTGTTCTGATATACTCCAAATATTATTTATCTGAATCAGAATAAGCGTCACTGCAGGTATGAATATATGGGCACACTTTCTCTAATGAGAAGATCTCGCGCTTGAATCAGAATCCACAAATCCAAACTCCTCCACTACGACTTGATTCCTCCTTTCTTCTCGCTCCAACCTTAACTGGCGCCTTTTCACTCTTTCCACTTCTCGCGACCCGTGAATAGCCGGAACCAAAATGAGTAAAGCAGAGAAGTGAATGATGGCTGTGATGAGAAATGTAAATTTATACCCTCTTGCCTCAGCGAGGTAACCCCCAATAACTGCACTACCAGCCCAGGTAAAAGACGAGAAACTTTCCAACGCAGACCACTTTGCGCGGTCTTCTTTCTCCACACAATCCATAATGATACTACGTGTGACACCTTGCGTTGAATTCATAGAAGCTGTTCGAATAATATATATAGGCATAAGCACCGCTAGGTGAAGATCCACGATCCCCATAATCATCAACAGCATGGCTCCAAGAACACGTGTAATAATTACTGCAGTTACTCGGTTGATATACCATTCTCCTGCGTACCGCACAATAGAAGCCAATAATGCCTGTACAAAAGAAGTAATGATGTATGCACTCATTAGAGTGACAGGCGATGTGTCATGGTCGTTCACAAAAAACAATGGAATGTACCGCACTGTCATTCCAGATCCAAAGCTCACCAAAAAATCCTCGATGCACACCAAGTATGGCACCGCTTTCAAATCAAAGATACCCCCCAAGTAGTAACTCATAGCACCTAAATACCATGCGACAACATTCTGCCCCTCCTGAGCTGCGACGTACCGCTCACGTCTCGCGGCGCTTCGCCTGGAAAGCTCTATCCTAACCGATTCCCGTTCATCCTCTAAAGAACGTTCGTTCGGCTCCGGGTTTCGACTTTCCTTTGCACTCGCGTCGGTAGGCACTGCCTCATCACTCACAGGTCCCATGACGCACTGGGAAACAATGGGAGGTTCAGTCGTCTCTACCAGTGCATATTTGTCCTTCATTGTAAGTAGCATTACATGAGCTATGGGATGCAAAATGAGTCCAATAAACATCACTGTCTGTAAGCTCCCCGTGCTCCACTCATTCCCCAAGTGCAGTAACATGAAAAGGGATGTAAGGGAACCGACACACACACATAAAGTTTGATTTACCCATTTTAAGTTGTACACAAAATCTCTTTTACCAGTCAACACACTGTCAGCAAAAAGCGCCTCCGAACCAGTTGCCACAATCCCACTGTACGCCCCCCATAGAGTCGAAGCGAAAAACAAGAGAGGAACATATAACATAGCAACGCCACAAAGCGATAAACAGACGGCACAGAACCCGTTAAAGGCAGCGATGCGGAGGATATTCTCTCTCTTCGTAGTATTAGTGAATCCAACAGAAACAGCTGCAATCATCTGTGCAATACCCGACACCGCAGCAATCCACCCCACTGTTGTGTCACCAGAAAGCTTATGGACCAAAACCGGAAACACTTGCATGTTCCATAGAGAGAAACAGGCTCCATCAATAAAACAAAAAATGAGTATACGCTGCACATTAGGATTCTGAAGAACTTCCCACTGCGCATTACTGAACATGAATCCCTATTCAAAATAACTTCTAAACAATTAGCGCCGTCCGACCTACAAACGGTATATACCCTTCTATTCATACAACTAATAAAATAAAAAACAAGTTTGAAAACACAATTGGACAAACAATACCTGAAATCAATTTTTATCACTGGAGAGCCAATAAGCATTAGATTAAGTCATTCAAGACACTACTTCTCCCTCATCACTAGCAACAACAAAATGCTGAAAGCGCCTTTTGGCCGCTTCGCAAGCACCACCCCTTCACCACCTCTCTCCGCTAGATGGCGAGCACATGACGTGGCACCCGCAGTGCTTCGAGGCGATGCCCCACACCTGTCCACAGGGGCATGCGGAACCAGCATGACCAAGCTCCAGTACCTCTGCTGAGCTCCCTCCCCGCGCGGATAGCGTGTGCCCCAAGCCTCAAGCGCCACCAAAGCCTCTGTGCACGCCGCACTAGGTCTTGCC